>ML296830.1:0-10491 GCA_005239495.1 Nicotiana undulata
TGGCCTATTATGTGCATTCAAATTTCATATCATACATGGCATATTATGCATGGACTTCGAGCTTTAATCGGAGGTATGAGGCCTATTTGCCCAAAAGACTATATATATTATACAGATGGCCACATGTTGGCTATATGATACCGGTTAGCTCCGGGAGAGACCGCCATTGCTAGCATTTGGTTGGGTATGTCATGCATTTGCATCAATATATATGTATTCACGACATACGATTACACGAGCATACCATGCATANTCAATGAGCCAAGATTGGCTAAGTTCTTGTTATGGCCTATTATGTGCATTCAAATTTCATATCATACATGGCATATTATGCATGGACTTCGAGCTATAATCGGAGGTATGGGGCCTATTTGCCCAAAAGACTATATATATTGTACAGATGGCCACAGGTTGGCAATATGATACCGGTTAGCTACCGGGAGAGACCGCCATTGCTAGCATTTGGTTGGGTATGTCATGCATTTGCATCAATATATATGTATTCATGACATACGATTACACGAGCATACCATGCATATTTGATTACTATGAGGTCGGATGTCGGCCATGGAGGTTATCAGAGTTTCAGTGTCAGGTGGTATCTCTATTACCCCTTTTACATCAGCTATGTATGATTCTACTTTCTGCCTTACATACCAGTACACTTTATTCGTACTGACGTCCTTCTATTTGTGGACGCTGCATGTCGTGTTGCAGGTCCTGATAGACAGGTAGACACAACTCCCCCACCACAATAGGCTTTCCAGTTCAGCGGTTATAGGCGAGATCCCTTCTCCGGACTTGCTGTGGTCTTGGTATGCATTTTTGTTATAGATGTTTATGGGTATGTCGGGGTCCTATTCTGGCTATGTTGCATTACTTATGCTCCTTTAGAGGCTCATAGACAGGTGTCGACTCATGTATAGTTTGGTATGCCTTGTTGGATAATTTTGTTGTATAGTCTTTCATGGCAGCGTTGTAGCTCGTACCTTTTATGTAGTTTCTTAGAAGTCATGTCATCCTATGTGATGTATGTTCTTGATCCATATCTACCATTATATTGATCTCGTTATCCCTTAAAGTTAATAAGAAGGTTAGATAATATGTACGTTGGTTCTTGGCAAGTATGGCCCGGGTACTAGTCATGATCCTCCAGTTTGGGTCGTGACAGGGTCGTTGTGGATAGGATGACCAAGTCAGCACACTTTGTTCCGGTATCAGTTTCGTATTCAGCGGAGAAGTTGGCAAAGATCTATATGAGAGAGATTGTTAGATTGCATGGCGTGCCCATATCCATTATATCAGACCGAGGTACTCAGTTTACCTCCCATTTCTAGAGAGTATTTCAGCGAGAGTTGGGCACACAGATTGAGTTGAGCATAGCATTTCATCCTCAAACGGACGGACAGTCCGAGCGTACTATTTAGATTTTGGAGAATATGTTGCGGGCTTGTGTCATTGACTTTGGTGGTTCATGGGACCAGTTATTGCCTTTAGCTGAGTTTGCCTACAACAGCAACTATCAGTCGAGCATTTAGATGGCTCCGTATGAGGCGTTGTATGGTAGGCGGTGTCGGTCCCCAGTCGGATGGTTTGAGCCGGGAGAGGCTAGATTATTGGGTTCTGAGTTAGTCTAGGATGCCTTGGACAAGGTGAATATCATTCAGGATAGACTTCGTACAGCTCAGTCCAGGCAGAAGAGTTATGCGGATTGTAGAGTTCGAGATTTGGCCTTTATGGTAGGAGACCGGGTATTTCTTTGAGTGTCGCCCATGAAGGGCGTGATGAGGTTCGGAAAGAAGGGAAAGTTGATCCATAGGTACATTGGTCCATTTGAGATTTTGGATAAGGTGGGAAAGGTGGCCTACAGACTTTCCTTGCCACCGGGTTTATCAACCGTGCACCCGGTGTTTCATGTGTCTATGCTCCAGAGGTATATTGCGGATCCATCTCATGTACTTGACTTCAGCGGTGTCCACTTGGACAAGGATTTGACTTATGAGGAGGAGCCGGTAGCCATATTAGCTCGGCAGGTTTGTTAGTTGAGATCGAAGAGTTATCCTTCGGTTCGTATTCAGTGGAGAGGTCAGCCTGTTGAGGCAGCTACCTGGGAGTCCGAGTCTAACATGCGGAGCCGATATCCCCATATTTTCCCCGATTCAGGTACCTTTCTATGTCTGTTCGAGGACGAACGTTTGTTTTAGAGGTGGAGATTATGATGACCCAAAAGGTCATCCTGTTTAAATTTAATTATAACTGTGTTCCGAGGCCTTGAAAGCCTCCATCTATCTTACCTCGATGTGCGTGCACAGCCCGGGCACGCAGCCGGGAAGCCTTTATTTGGAAAATTGAATAAAAGTTGAATTTATGATAATTAATTGGATAAAGTTGACTTTGGTCAATATTTTTGGTAAACGGACCCGGACCCTTGATTTGACAGTCCCGGAGGATCCGTAGGAAAATATGGGACTTGGGCGTATGCCCGGAATCGAGTTCCGAGGTCCCAAATCCGAGAAATGATTTTTTAAAGAAAATTTATTTTCTGAAAATAATAAAGGCTTTTGAAATGAACTTTGATGTGAGACCTCCGTTAACGAGGCCGTATTATGGTTCCGAAGCCCCAAACAGGTTTAATATGGTTATTATGAGTTGCCTGTAAAATTTGGAAAGAAACAGACTCGGTTTGACGTGTTTCGGATAAAAAATGGGAAATTTAGAAGTTTATGAAGTTTGAGAAAATTCTATAGATTTTGGAGGTTAATTCATTGTTTTTGATGTTATTTTGGTGGTCTAATTACTCGAATAAGCCCGTAGGATGTTTATGAGGGCGTGTGTGTATTTGGTTTTGAGCCCCGAGGGCTCGGGTGAGTTTCGGGTAGGTGCCGGGGTGCAAAAATGTTAGAAAATCTAGTGTAAAAATTTCATTGCTGGTGTCTGATGCATTACAATATGCGATCGCATAGGCATCTCCGCGATCGCATAGTGTTATGTTAGGGGGGAGGTCAGCTCCTCTATGCGATCACATAGCACAGTCCGCGATCACATAGGGGTACAGGAGGTCTGGGTGGGGGCTGGGTGAAGCACTCTCTGCGGTCGCACTAGCCCATATGCGATCGCACATGCCTATGGCAGGTCCCTTCTGCGATCACATCTTCTTCTCCGCGGTCGCATAGTAGGGGATGCATGAAGCTCTGCGATCGCAGCCCTCCTTCCGCGATCGCAGAGTACAAATTTTTCCCAGTTATTTAATTGCTCAAAAACAGAATACCATTACGGGAATTTCATATTTTTCACCATATCCTTCTTCTCCAAACCCCATAGACGACTTCCAATGCTATTTTTCCACCATAACCACTTGGGTAAGTAATCCAAACTATAATTTCTTCCATTTTCCTTCATCAATCACTAGATTCTAGGTCTAAAAACATTTAATCAAAGGTAGAAATTGGGGGTTTTGGGTAGAGTTAGGGCTTTTGGAATTTTTGGGAATTCAACCTCATTTTGGGGTCGGATTTCAAAACAAATTATATATTCGGGCTCGTGGGGGAATGGGTGATCGGATTTTGGTCCGAACCTCATGTTTAGACCAAGCTGTCCCGGGGTCGGTTTTTGGTAATTTTGGAAGAATGATGGATAATGTATTATTAGGCTTTGGAATTGAATCATTGAGTCATTATTGATATTATTGAGTCGATTATGTCTAGATACTATCGTTTCGGAGTTGGATTCGAGAGGAAAGGCGGTGATTGAGGCTTGACTTGCATTTTTGGAGCAGAGGTAAGTATTTGGCCTAACCTTAGCTTGAAGGAATAGGTATAAAGTCTTAATTGCTATGTGTATTCCAATTTTATAGGTAAGGTGACGAGTACCTATGTGTTGTGGTCAAGCATGCTCGTGAGTCAAATGTAATGATTTATACCATGTTCTTGATATTCTCTGTGTTATAAACAATTGGTTATTTAGAAGTGATACGTTGAGGTTTTCATGACGTGGGAAGTTATTGATTAATTGTTCAGTTGAGAATTTTTATTGTTGAAGTTATGTCTTTGAGTGAGATTGGTTATAGCTGAGTCCCTTGCCAGGACGATAGAATTTTGTTGGTTATTTCTGTACATTTAGAACTTCTTATTGTTAAACCTTTATATTGAATTGTTGTTTCTGTGTACATTATGTACGAGGGGACATTCCGTGCCGAGTGATTGTGAGGCTATGCACGAGGGGACATTCCGTGCCGAGTGATTATTATTTATGCACCAGGGGACATTCTGTGCCGGGTGATTATTATTTATGCACGAGGAGATATTCCGTGCCGAGTGACTTTATTATTTATGCACGAAGGGACATTCCGTGCCGAGTGATTGTGAGGCTATGCACGAGGGGACATGCAGTGCCTTTTCGCTGCTTATTTACTTGTTTCGAGATGTTAATTCCTGTCTTACTCCTACATTTCAGTTATTACTTAATTCTACTGTGTTAGTAATTGTTGCCCCTTTATCCCCAGCATGTTCTTCCCCGTAACTGCATTTCCTGTTATATTATTGACTGCACAGGTATTAATTGCGGTCGTGTCCTAGCCTCGCCACTACTTCGCGGAGGTTAGGCTCAACACTTACTCAGTACATGGGGTCGATTGTACTGATGCTACACCTGCACTTCTTTATGTTGTGCAGATTACGCAGCCGGACCCAGTGGACACTGTTAGAGGGAGTATCCTTCAGTCCACACAGGCGACATCGAGGTAGTCCGCAGACGTTCGTGGGCCGTGACGTCACCTTCTATCCTTTCTTTCTGTCATTTTGTGTATTTTCAGACAGATGTACCACTTTATTTCAGACTGTTGGTTTTAGCCAAATCTTAGTCGGGTTTGTGAGATTGTGACTCCATTTCTGGGTTTTGTACTTAATGGGATTTTCTACGAGATTGACTATTTTAGTTTTAGAATCTAATAAACCTCCGTGTTCTTATCATGATTTTCTAGTTAGCGTTTATTGTTTTTAATTGTTAATATGTTAATTCATTTAAAATGTTGGCTTGTCTAGCGAGTTCAATGTTAGATGCCATCACGACCTGAAGGTGGGATTTCGGGTCGTGACAACAACTGATGCCGAAACCTATCAACCCATGTCCGATTGACCCCAAATTTTGCACACAAGGCATAATCAACCTTACGGACCTACTCCAACTTTTGAAATTGGAATCCAACCCCGATATCAACAAGTCCACCATCGGTCTGAATCTCCAACGCTTCGACTTTCGCCATTTAAAGCCTAAATGAGCTATAAACCTCCAAAATGCAATCCGGACATGCCCCTAAGTCCAAAATCACCTAACGGGGAAAATGGAACCGACAGAACTCCATTCCAAAGTCGTCTTCACACAATTTCATCTACAGTCAAAATCCTAAGATTTAATCTTCCGTTTAGGGATTAAGTGTCCCAGAACACTCTGAAACCACAACCATCACCTCCCGGCAAGACACATACACTGAAAAAGACACGGGGAAAGAAGTAGATAGGGGATCGGGGTTATAACTCTGAACTCGACCGGCCGGGTTGTTACAAATATCTTTGAACCATCGAGATTTGTTCTTTACTTAAACAACATAAGTCACACAATCAACCCTTAACCATCTATGGTTTTCACGGTTATGTTCATTTCAGCCATGAACACCGTCTGGTTTCATGAGTGCTTAGAGAATGGGTCTTTACTTTCATTCCCCTTGAAGCGGCTTACACTTTATACTCACATAGGTGATTTCTAAACGTGTAATCCTATAGACACACTATTTAGTCATTTCCTTCCTGGCTTAGTAAATTATTAAAAAGCTTTAAGCTTTATTGACTCATCAAGAAGCCTTAATGCTTTACCCTGATTTCTAAATATTGACTTCATCACGAGAATGGATTGAGTTATTTGACAATGTTGAACCGTCATTTATAACTTTGTTAGATCTCATTGAACCTAGATTTTGGGATATTCAGTCTGCTTAGAGTTACCGCCATGGTGACTTGTCCTAGGCGTTAATCAAATTTCCTTCGATGATCTTTCAACTGCCTCTCTAGATACGCCTTTTGTAAGTGGATCCGACATGTTATGTCTTGACTTTACGTAGTCAATCGTGATACACCACTAGAGAGTAGTTATCTAAAGGTATTGTGTCTCCATCGTATGTGATGAGAGTTTCCATGATACATAGCGCTGCCTGCCTTGCTTATTGTCGCTTAACTATCACAATGTATACATATAGGTGCCAAAGTTTTGGGAGAAAATGGAATATTTTCCAAGAAATTTCGGAACCATTCAACTTCTTCACCGGCCTTGTCTAAAACTATGAATTCAGATTCCATTGTAGAAAGGGTGATGCACGTTTGTTTGGATGATTTTCAAGACACTACTGCACCCCCAATTGTGAAAACATATCCACTCGTGGATTTAACTTCAGACGATCCAGTGATCCAATTTTTATTACTATATCTCTCAATCACTTAGGGATATTTGTTATAATGAAAATCATAGTGTTGGGTATGTTTTAGATACCCAAGACTTGTTTCATTTCCATCCATCATATTTGATTGGGAATACTTATAAACCGACTCAGTTTGCTAATAGCA
This sequence comes from Nicotiana undulata, assembly GCA_005239495.1. Lineage (NCBI taxonomy): Eukaryota > Viridiplantae > Streptophyta > Magnoliopsida > Solanales > Solanaceae > Nicotiana > Nicotiana undulata. Next base: position 6,612 of record ML296830.1, read on the forward strand.
CATGCTATATTTGGTCGCGTAAAATTCATGATATACATCAAACTTCCCAATACTCTTGCATAGTCCAGTTGTGAGTCACTTTCACCTTCATTATTTTGAAGTGCATAAATCACGTCAATTGGAGTATTGGCAATCTTGAAATCCAAATACTTGAACTTTTCAAATATTTTTTCAATGTAGTGAGACTGTGATTATGCTAGACCTTGTGGAGTCTTGTGAATTCTGATTCAGAAGATCATATCAGCATCTCCTAAGTCTTTCATGTCAAATTTGCTAGCCAGCATGCGCTTAGTAGCATTTATATGTGTCATATCTTTGCTCATTATCGACATGTCATCAACATATTAACAAACAATGACTTCATGACCTGGAGTGTTTTTAATGTAAACACATTTGTCACACTCATTAATTATAAACCCACTTTCCAACATTGTTTGGTCAAATTTTCCATGCCATTATTTGGGTGCTTGTTTAACTCTATAAAGCGACTTAACAAGTTTGCGCACTTTATTTTCTTTACTCGGAACCACAAAACCCTCAGGTTGTTCTATGTAAATCTTTTCTTCTAATTCTCCATTTAATAAAGCTATTTTAATATCCATTTGATGAATTTCAAGACCATACACGACCACCAATTCCACTAACACCCTAGTAGATGTTATCCCCGTTACTAGCGAGTACGTGTCAAAGTAATCAAGGCATTCCTTTTCTTTATAACCTTTGACAATAAGTCTTGCCTTATATTTGTCAATAGTTCCATCAGCTTTCATTTTCCGTTTAAAAATCCATTTCGAACCTAAAGGCTTATTTCCTGGAGGATGATCAACCACCTCCCATGTATGGTTATCCCAAATTGTTTGAATCTCACTATTGGCCGCCTCTTTTCAAAATGCTGAATCAGAAGATGACATAGATGCTTTGAAAGTTTGAGGCTCATTTTCAAGAAAGAATGTCATAAAATCTGGTCGAACGGAAAAAGATATTCTTCGACGTTTGCTACGCCTTGGAAACTCTTTACTTGGAGTATTTTCTTTTGGTTCTTCCTGTGATCGTTTAGGTCTTTCACTTAACGACTCGCATTCAGTTTTATATAGATAGATGCTTTCAAAAAATTCAACATTATCTGATTCAATTACCATATTAGCATGAATTTCGGGATTAACAGATTTATGAACCAAAAATCGACATGCATTACTGTTTGTACCATAACCAATAAAAATACAATCCACAGATTTTGGTCCGATATTTACGCTTTTGGGTAAAGGTACTTGAACCTTTGCCAAGCACCCCCACACTTTGAAATTGTCACGACCCCAAATCCTAACAGGCCGTGATGGCGCTTATCGTGGAACTAGGCTAGCCGACCATCACTTTACTACGCTTTTGTTCAATCATAACAATTCTCAATTAAATAATCAGCAAGCAACCATAGCATAAATAATAGAAATAATTCTTAGCGTCCCCATAATATTCTAAACCACCTCCCAAGAACCGGAGTCAATAGTCATGAGCATCTAAGAATAATTAAATCTAACTCTGCTAAAACTATAATATAAGTCTCTGAATCAAGAGCTAAAAACATAATAAGGAAGGGAAATGGAGAAGTTGTGGACGCTGGACAGCTACCTCGAAATCCCGTGACTGCTGCTAACGAACCTGCGTCAGCTACTGCTGCGAGCTCGTACCTGGATCTGTGCACAGAGGCACAGGGAGTCTTTATGAGTACGCCAACTCAGTAGTAATGAAAAGAAATCACAGTCTGAGAAATATAAAGCACACAAACAGATACACCATTTCACAACAACCAGTAAAACATCAAGTCACCAAGTGGTATTTAGCAAATTCATAGGTTCAAAAACCAATTCCAGACTCCTTTGAAAAAAAAAATACAATATCAGTATATCTCAGTGAAACCTCAGTAAAAAAACAGTTTGAAAATGAAGTAAATCATAGCTTGAAAACATAGTAAAATCATCATAAAAGTGCCCCTCGGGCCAAAATCATTTCTCATAACAGATTCCCTCAATCACTCAGTATCAATCAACACTCAGTATCAGCCCCGCGAGAAATCATCATCACTCAATCGGTACCGGCGCTCACTGGGGGTGTGTTACAGACTCCGGAGGGGCTCCTACAACCCAAGCACAATAATAACATAAGGCCTGGAAACCTTCTCATCTCTCTCATTAGGCCTGGAAGCCTCCTCACATCACTCATAAGGCTTGGAAGCCTCCTCACATTACTCATAAGGTCTGGAAGCCTCCTCACCTCTCTCATAAGGCCTGGAAGCCTCCTCACATCACTCATAAGGCCTGGAAGCCTCCTCACACCACTCATAAGGCTTGGAAGCCTCCTCGCATCACTCATAAGGCCTGGAAGCCTCCTCGCATCACTCAGTCAGACACTCTCAGTTAGCCCTTAGGCCATAAACAAACCGGGTTCTCGACCCAAAATCAGTGTTTCATTTTTCAATAAATAGTATCAAAATACTCTGAGTGTCAAAACAATTTATCAGAAAAAGACTGAGTGAAAAATCATAACATATCAGCGAGGAAAATATAGTAAACACATCCCCCAAGGGGTAAACAGATCGGCACTAGGCCCCAAACATGGCTTACAGCCTAAAACATATCATAATATATAAATACTATTCAAGCAAAGGCTTAAAAATCGGTTTCGCAACTCAATAGTCGCCTAAATAGGAATTATGTTCCAAAGTTTACACCTTTTTATTTCAAAACCCGTGAAAGGGTGTATAGTCTGAGATGTCATACCCTCGGGACAGGATTTCAAGACATTACTTACCTCAAAATTAGCCCGGAATTATTCCGCAACACGCTTGCCTCTCGAATCAACCTCCGAAGGCTCCAAATCTACCAAGTTCAGATTTTTATCATCAACATATGCTTAAGGAATAAATTCCAATTGAAAAATATCGAATTTATTTCAAAAATCCGAAACCGGTAAAAAATTGACCCCCGGTCCGGCATCCCGAAACTCAGAAAGTTTTGCAAAAAAATGTTCTTCATCTTCCCACGAGTCCGTACATATAAAGAACACCGAAATCGGAGTCTGTTTGACCCNATAATCAAATTGCTTACCTCTGTGATACCCACTGATTTTCTCCTTCAAAAATCGCCCAAAAAGCTTCTCCCCGGTCAAAAATTAGAAGAAAACTCGAAGTGCTCGTTAAATATATACTGTTCACGCGTTTTACTGCTCCCAATGGATTCCTTGTAAAATTCTAATCAATTTAGGCTTTTGAATCACTCAATTTGACCTTATAATGAAGGAGATATGTAGGTTTTAAGATTTNCTGGGCAACCTTGGTAAAATGGCCATAAAATCCTCATACGATGCCCAAATTCGATGATTCTTTTTGCTACGGGTCTGTAAATACGATACGGATCTAATACTTCATTCAAAGCAGTAATAGGAGCTCCTTTGTTCTATATTATATCATTTATGCTTGAAGAAACGACCCCGAAGCATAAGAAAACGAGCACAACGCAACCCAAACCTATCCAAAACCCACCCGAGCTCCTTGGGACCCCAAGCAACTATGCCAACACATCACATATGATCATTCAAACTTAGTTTCACTCTCAAAATACCAAAACTAACATCAAAACACCAAATTTACATAGGATTCAAGCCTAAGAACTTTGAAAATTTTAAAATCCACCAAAGATGCCGAAACTATCCAAAACAACTCCGATTGACCTGAAATTTTGCAGACTCATCCAAAATGATATTACGAACATGTTCCAACTATCAGAATTCCATTCCGACCCCGATAGCCTATTTTCCACTTTCCGACCGGAAATCACCAAAAACTAACTTTCGCCAATTCAAGCCTAATTCTACACCGGACATCAAA
>MDKH01066759.1:0-18990 GCA_005239495.1 Nicotiana undulata
TATATATATATATATAGATATATATATACTTTTTAATTTTTTCTTTTAGTTTAAGAGGTTGGGTGGACGATCTTTAGGTTAATTCTTCTTTCTCAAAATTCACTATAAAATATAAGATTACACCATATAAACGATCTTACCTGTTTTTTTTAAGTTCAAAGTACTTAAATTTTGGCTGACAGTGCAAAATTAATATATAAAAGATTAAAATTTTCTCTTGTCAAAAATAATATAATAAATTATGAATCCTACGAGGATTAGACTACTATTACTATTTATCAATGTTTGATCACTATATAAGAAAACGATAATTGGTGAAAAGATGATATTAAAAATTAGTAATGACAAATAAAAAATAAACTTCATGAAAATATATGAGCCGACTCAAGAATTCGTTTATCAAATAACTAGCAATTTTTATTTCTTTACCAGCCTTCGTTAAATTATGAACATTTCTTGCAAATACATTCAATCCATATGATCCTACAATAATTCTCATTTTGTTATGTAATTTATAGAAAGAATTAGATGTATAAATAAACTATAAATATGTGAACGTAGTGTTCAGTGATTCTATATAAATAAAAAGGAGTTTCACACATATATATATAGAGAGAGAGAAATTTTAAACTTATTAATCAGTTTTATCTAGGTTTTCCTATTTACTAAAAAATAACTAATAAATTGTTGTATTTCTCGTTATAAGCATGAGACTCTACCTTATCAAGAAGCCCTTTCAGAAGACTAAGCAAACATGGATATCTCTAGCAAATTTGGATCAAAGTTCAATTGTAATAATATTTAGTTGATTCAGGTACGACACATAAAATATTCAAAGAGAAGAAATATTTTTGCGAAATACATCAGCAGCTCTTTAAAGTTGTCCTCACTTTTCACTTTGACACTCCATCTTAAGTTCGTTCCATTTTAACACTCCAACCACACCTCGAATGTGTCATTTAAACACAAAATTCATAAGCAACCAAACATAAACAATGTGTGTAATTCACTCGCCACAGTGACGAGTAAAAAAGAGGCACATTGAATTAATTAATTAAAAAAAGAGATGAAAAAAAATTCATCTCTTTCTAATCTCTCTCTTTCAGCTTCTGCCTCTCTCCCTCCTCCCACAAAATCTAACTTCAAGTTAACTTTCTCTGCTAACCCACTTCAGGATTCTCTCACTCTAAACCCACTTTGCCCTTTTGAGCCTTCTAACGCAGTAGGTCTTTGACGAGCATCCATCGTTTGGTTCGTTAACGATCTTCGTGTCCACGACAACGAGTCCATCAACGCTGCCCACAATGAGTCCATGTCTGTTTTGCCCGTTTACTGTTTTGACCCAAAAGATTACGGCAAAATCCTGATTTGCGTTTGATAAAATTGGCCCATATCGCGCTAGTTTCTTGATTCAATCTGTCACTGGCCGTAGGAAGAATTTTCAGATATGGGGAAGGGAGAATTTTATGTCAATTTTTTTGGGGTTCAGAATCCCTTCTGATTTTCTCCGTCTTTAGATTCACGAAAATTCGCTGGGAAAAATAAAGCCTCGCCCTTTTTTAGATGTAAATCTAATTTTTCTTCAAATTCAAGTCACAAAGTTTAATTTCGTCAATGATGAGAAAAACAAAATTTTGCTGGAAAAAAATAAAGTTTCGCCGGAAATATTAAAGGGTTTGTTGGACGTAGTTGTTAGGGCTGGTTGTTTAAAGACTTAAAGGGATTGTTGGACGTTGTTGTTTTGGGTGATTACAATGAAGCTCGGTAAAAATCACATGGTTTTAATTGACAGGATACGGTGGAATGAGAAGATGGAAAGGTGAGAGAAAGCAAGTTTTTTTTTTGTCTTTTGACATTTATTTATTCTTTGGGACCCATAACAATAGCATCCCACGATCTCTAAAGAGGTGGGCACCACACAATATGCCACATCACTGAATTGTGTTTAAATGACACATTCGAGGTGTGGTTGGAGTGTTCAAATGGAACGGACTTAAGACGGAGTGTCAAAGTGAAAAGTGAGGATAACTTTAAGGGGTTGTCGATGTATTCTGCCAATTATTCTCTCATTTAAGCATGTGTAAGTCAGACGTTACTATAATTTTTAGTAGTAGTAATTTAATTGAAGGCTTTGGAAGAGCTATTATAACTATGCCTAGGGGAACAATACTTATCATAGATAATGCAATGTTTTTCTCCAAGCCTGGAAGGAACTTGTTGAGTTTTAAAGATATCTGCCGAAATAGATATCATATTGAGACAGTAAATGAGAATAATCTTGAATATCTCATCGTTACCAAGAATGTCTCTGGCCAGAAAAAAGGCTATTGAGAAGTTTTCATCTTTGTCTTGGGGCATGTATTAGACGAGAACTAGTGTAATTAAGGCACATTCTATCGTAAACCAAAAGATTACTGATTTCAATACTTTTGTACTTTGGCATGATCGATTGTGATATCCTGGATCAATTATGATGAGACGAATTATATAAAACTCAAATGGGCATCCATTAAAGAATTTTAAAAAAAAATTAAAATAATAATTTTTCTTGCACTTCTTGTTATCAAGGTAAGTTAATTATTATAACATCACCAACAAAGGTTGGGATTGAGGCCCCTATGTTTGTGGAACGTATGCAAGAGGATATTTGTATAAATATTCAGTATTCACCCAACTTGTGGGTCGTTTAGATATTTTATGGTATTAATAGATGCATCTTCTAGATGGTCTCATGTGTGTCTATTGTTATCTCGCAACCTGACGTTTCGAAAGTAAAGGCACAAACAATTCGATTATGGACATAGTTCCTCGATAATCCAACTAAGTCTATTCGACTTGATAATACTGTTGAGTTTTTATCCCAAGCATTTAATGATTATTGTTTATCAATTGGGATAAAAATGGAACATCTTCTAGCTCATGTCCACACTCAAAATGACCTTAAGACTTTTTGATAGCAAGACCGTTACTCATGAAAATGAGGTTGTCCGTTTCTTTTTGGGGTCATACCATTTTGCATGCAGCAATGCTTGTTCGTCTCAGACCGACAATTTATCATAAATATTCCCCGTTGCATTAGTTTTGGATCATGAATCTAATATATCTCATTTAAGAATTTTTAGATGCGCAGTATATGTGCATGTAGCACAGCCTTATCGCACCAAAGATGGGTACCCAAAGACGGTTAGACATATATGTTGGATTTGTATCATCCTCCATTATCCGCTACCTCGAAAAAATAACATGAGATTTGTTCACTATTCGATTTGCACATTGTCGATTCGATGAGATATTTTCCCCAAAAATTAGGGGGAGAAAATGATGAGATTGTCACGATCCCAATTTTTCCTCTGTGGGGTTTTGTGATGGCACCTAGTCTCTAAGACTAGGTAAGCCTAACGGTTATGCGGAACAACGAAAATATAGAATTGAAACTTAAATCTCAACATATAACATAAATCAAAGTGCGATTCAAAATAGTTACAACTCCCAAAATCAGGTAGAGATAAGTCACAAGCTTCTAAGAGAAATACTAAGTGTCTCTAGTAAGGGAAAACAACATAATAAGGATATAGGGGTCTCTGAGATCTGTGGACGCCGAAGGATGTACCTTGAAGTCTCCACGTACTCACAGCTCACTGTAGCGGGTCTGGTAGGATGTACCTAGATCTACACAAAAAGATGTGCTGAAGAGTAGCATGAGTACACCACAACGGTATCTTGTAAGTGTCAAGCATAACCTCAATAGAGTAGTGGCGGGGTCAGGTCAGGGCCCTACTGGAATAAAAGAAACAAGGTAAAAGATATAATATAATATAATGAAATGACTAAGAATTTTAACAATGAGAAATTACAGAAAGGTAACAACACAGCAAATAGAAGTAAACAACAAGGGAGCTCCCGAGGTACCGCCTCGTAGTCCTAAAATTAAATATGCAACAGGGGAGCTCCCGAGACACCGCCTCGTAGTCCCAAAAGTAAATATGCAATAGGGGAGCTCCCGAGGTACCGCCTCGTAGTCCCAAAAGTAAATATGCAACAGGAGACCTTCCGAGGTACTGCCTCATAGTCCCAAAAGTAAATACACAACTCGTAATCGATGGAACAATGAATTTATAACTAGGAATTGTACACTTAAATATTGAATACAAAACTAAGGAAAAATAGGAATTCAACTAGCATGTTTCACAAATTTCAAGTAAGGATTAAAAAACATGTACTCCCTCCGTTTCAGTTTATGTGACCTATTTCTTTTTTGGTCTGTTCCAAAAAGAATGACTCCTTTATAAATTTGAAAACAATTTAGCTTAAACTTACAATTCTATCCTCAATGAGAAACTTTTATAACCACACAAATACTCTGGCCCCTTTTTTGACTTGTTTAGGACCACAAATTTCAAAAGTCTTCATTTTTTCTTAAACTTCGCGCCCAGTCAAACAAGTTCACATAAATTGTGATAGAGGGTTTTTTAAAGATTTAACTACACATGCTAAGGTAACCCAATTAGGGAATTAAAAGAAGACTACTACTCAGCAAGAACCGGATTATTTTTTCAATATATAACTCGAGTATGCATTCGTCGCATCACGTACACGGCCGTCACGTATTTCAAATATCATGTCAGTAACAAAAATCTAAGGGGAATTCTTCCCACACAAGGTTATACAAGCCACTTACCTCAAATCAAGTCCAATCAGTCAATAAGAACGTCTTTCCCTCGACTTTTCTACTCCTAATGGCCCGAATCTAGCCAAAAGTAATTTCATACTATAAATATAACTATACGAAACTAACCTAATTAATGAAATCAAGACTTTAACAAGAAGTTAGAAAATCACCCCCAAAAGTCGACCAGGGCCCACGTCTTGGAATCCGGTAAAAGTCATAAAATATGAACACCCATTCAACCACGAGTTCACCCATACCAGAATTACTCAAATCTGATGCCAAAATCCCGCTCAAAACCTCAAAAGTTGGTCTAAGAACTTTCTTCCATTTTCCCCAATTTTCCACCCCAAAACACTAATTAAATGGTGAAATTAAAGACATAATCACGGAAATTAACCAAAATCAGGTAAGAATTACTTACCCCAAACACCCACATGAAAATCTCTACAAGAATCGCCTAAATCCGAGCTCTCGGATCCAAATGGTTAAAAATGAGATAAACCCTCGATTTCAGGATTTTAAGCTCTGGCCAGGTGCTTCCTTCTCCGCGAAGGGGGCAACTGTCTCGCGTTCGCGAAGCACAAAAATGTTACTATCCAATTTACTCCTCCGCGAACGCGAGGGTCCTCTCACGAACGCAATGGACAAAGATCTCAGGCCTCTGCGAACGCGGAGCCTCTCTCGCGAACGCGTAGGCCAACGTGTGAGGTCCACCACAGCCCTCTCTCTTCTTCGTGAACGCGTGACCTAGTATGCGATCGCATATCACCATACTTGTTCCCCTTCGCAAATGCGTGGCCTCTTCCATGAACGCGAATGGTAAATTTCCATCCATTTAGTTAACTCTACCCGAACGCGAAAACACCTTCGTGAACGCTGGTCGGATCTAAGCCTACATTATTATTGAGTAGCAAGGTGGTCGATGCAGTCTTAACCCAACTAAGGTCGAGATCGAATCCATGGGGAGATAATGTTTGGAATTAGATTTATATCTAAGCGAGATGCAGGCTTTGATTCTAATTACACTTCCACAAGTTTGGGTTTGTATGCTACTTCTATCTTTACTCTAATGATTGCAATAATTGAAACTAAGGACAATATTTTTATTGGGTTTTTCAAGTGTTTAAAGAGACTAGGGTCGTGAGTTCTACCTAGGTGGATATCTATCATGTAGCAAAATCTAGGGCAAGCTTGATTAGTTGGGATTATAATATAGCTATCACACTCGGATACTCACTCTATACCTCTCGGTGGTTTGAGTGATTTTGCCCAATTTGGCTTTCCCAAGTCCAAATGGATATGCATGCAAATCAAGTGATATTAGCTCAAGTCGGGTATTACTATCTCTAGGTTTAATCCTTTAATTGGAACTATCAATTTCTTGAGTTCACCCCAATTCCTTGTTAGCCTAGTTTTACTAGACTTAGTCCCTCTTTCTCAAGTAGAGACTAAGTCATAAATGCATGAATCAATGTTTGCAACTATTAATTCTTGAGTTCTAGCAAGAACTAGGTTAAATATCACTAACTCATTCATATTCAAGCCCTAAAATCAAACACCCCATTAAATACCCACACTAGGGTTGGGTCAACCCTAACTATGTGTTTACCTACTCATTAAAATAGAAGAAATTAAAGATGAAATGAAGATAAAATCCATAATATTAGATTATGGGATAAAAATCTAATGTTAAGAAGTCAATATAGTAGAAAATTTCTAAAAACAGAAAAATCAGTCGTCTCAGGTGCTCATACAAAACATGACATAACCTAAAAATGACAAAAAGTTCTATTTATACTAAGCTAAAAATATATGACAAAAATGCCCATGCGGAGGTTGTGTGACCGCATAATTCTGAGTGCGGCCGCACTCTTGCTTTCGCGGTTGCATAATTCTAGTGCGGTCCGCGTTCTTCTCTTTTGCTTCAGGACTTTCGAGGGCCGCATAATTCTAAGTGCGGTCGCACTCCTGATTATGCGATCGCATAAAAGTGATGCGGTCCGCACTTGCTTGATTTTTGCGTGAGGACAATTATTTGAGCCTTCATCATCGCGGACCACACAATTATGTGTGCGACCACGCTTGACATCCTGCGGCCGCACAATTCTGGTGCGGTCCGCACTCCTTCATTTTTCCCAAGTTGTTAACTCTCTAATTCTTGTTCACCGCGGACCGCATAATTTTGATTGCGGCCGCACAAGGACTTTTGAGGCCTCACAATTCAGGCGCGGTCCGCGCTCATCATATAGCCCAAAATTGCAAGTCTCTGAATCTCCCTCTTGCGGACCGCGTATTTTTTATCGCGGCCGCACAGTGGCTTTTGCGGTCGCACAATATTTGTTCGGTCCGCACTGCAGGCCTTTTTGTCCAGACTTGTTTTTTGTTCAACTTTTGACTCCTTTGTGAGTTGATTTTGATTCCTTTGGTTCATTTTGAACAATCCCTGCAAGCAAGCATATTTCATTAGTTTTCGGGAATACCTTCAAGCATTTTTGGCCTAAAACATAAGTAAAAGAGAGCAAATAATAGGTTAAAATCCTACTTATCAAACGCGTAGAAGAAAACAAGAAGCACCAGATTTCAGCAATTAAAATGTTCCGAAATGCGCCGTACATGGTCCGAATCACCCCAAAGGCCCTCGGGACCTCAACCAATTATACCAACAAGTCCTAAAACACTATACAAACTTAGTCGAGCCTTCAAATCACATCAAACAATGCTAAAAACACGAATTGCACATCTATTCAAGTATAATGAACTAAAGAAATTCCAACTTCTACAACCGATGCCAAAATCTATTAGATTATGTCCGATTGACCTCAAATTTTGCACACAAGTCACATTTAAAATTATGGGCCTGCACCAACTTCCGGAATCGGAATCCGACCTCGATATCAAAAAGTACGCTCTCCGTCAATTTTCTCAAAAACCTTCCAATTTCCAACCTTCGCCAAATGACGCCAAAATGACCAAACGGTTAAATTTATGGAAAAATTTATCATTGGGACATCTTGATCCACATGTCTCTATTTGTGAAAAAAAGGTGCAAAGGATTATTCGTTTGCAGAAGATAGAAAATCAGCCATATTATCACTTGAACGAAACTGTTGCACATTGATATCACAATTCTTTTGAAGATCATGTGTGAAAAATAACTTTGATGAAATGCGCTTTGTCCTATCTCTTTTTGTGAATCCTCTCTTCAATTAGGCTATGCATGCTCCATTGTCTTCATACAAATCCTGGGTATTTTTTCAAACTTCAAACCATATTTTTCTCGAATAAGATGTATTATAGACATCAACCACACACATTCGCGACTCACTTCATGAATAACAATTATCTCAGTATTATTATCTTAAGCAACCACAATTAATTGCTTAGTCAATCGCCAAGATATGCCACATGTAAACACATAGCATGCTTGAGATCGTGCCTTGTGTGGGTCAGATACATACCCAACATCGGCATAACCAACAAGATCGGGATTATAATATTTGCCATAAAATAAACCCATATTATAATAAAACTTGGAGTTTATTGATAATCACACACGTCATGGTATAAACCTGAAGTTTATCAATATTGATAATTTATCTAGTTGGCGTAATTGGTTTAGTCGTGTTAATTTAAGTATGATGTGTAAAAATAAAAGAGAATTCTTACAGGTAAATATTAGAAAGCTAGAAAATTATTTACGAATTCTCTTATGTTGTTTGTTCTCATCAATTAATATACCAACTAAAATTGGGATTGAATCCCATGAATGCTGTAAATATCAAAGGTGAATATTGGCCCACTAACATGCCATATATAGCACATAAGATACATATATAAGATGGTTACATGTGCAATTATTGTTAACCTGCAACTTGGTATTGCGAGGTAACTTGCTCAATAATTTAATTTAGAGCATAATTTTCAAATTTACTATTCAAAACAGTTCATCTTGATAAGTTAGTTTATATCACAGTTGGTTTAGTAAAATAATTCATTGAGTACCTATAGTTAAACTATTACTTATGAGAACAAAGTTATCTATATCATTTTGATATATGTTATATACGAAAGTATATTATATTATCCCCTCACAAGTGGTTCAGGGTTAGGAATCAAATAATGTCATCTTATTATTATTGATGTGTGGTGTATATTTTGATTAACACCATTACATACAAAGTGGTTTAGGATAAGGAACCAAATAATTTTATCTTATCATTATTGATACGCAATGTATATTTTGATTAACATCATAACTGTCACGACCCAAATTCCCAACCTTAGGGATCGTGATGACGCCTAACACCACACTTGCTAGGCAAGCCAATGTTAGAGTTCTATTAACTATTTTCTTTGATTATCCTTTTAAACATGATAAAATAATTTTAAAATAAACTTAATCTAATGACTTTCAATGAATAATTCCAAATATAAAATAATAAACAAATAAATAAACCGAGCCACGAACTAATTATATAAATAACTCTAAAACTACCCCAGGGTCTGGTGTCACAATTCACGAACTACTAAAGAATACTACAAATAATGGTCCGAAAGAAATAATATAACTGTTTTGAAAAATATAAAAACAGTCTCTACGAACTAAGAGAAGACTCTCGGGATCTGCGAACGCCGGCAGATATACCTCGTGTCTTCGAAAAATAAATAGCTGCTCTAAATATCCCTACTGCTGGCCGGTACCTGGATCTGGACAAAAGAGTCAATAAGTGTAGTATCAGTACAACCGACCCCATGTGCTGAGTAAGTGCCGAGCCTAACCTCGACAAAGTAGTGAAGAGGTTAAGGCGGGGCAATTATAACTTAACCTGTGAATATATATATATATAGTAAAGCAAAAAAATAATTCTACACAAGCAAGAAAATATAATCTGAAACAATAAATAAAGTAACTCAGTCGCCTATTCCAGGCCTCAACTATCACCAATGTCTCACACAAATTTCCAAGTTTCCAAACTTTAACTTTAAGTAAAAGTAGTGCAAAAAATATGAAGAATAGTAAAATAAACATTTAAACCTTTCAAATCTTTATTTTCTTTGAAATTCAGTAAAATATAAATGTCCTCCCTTATTGCTCCTTGTTGCGGCGTGCAACCCGCTCCCACCTGTCCACCTTATTGCTCCTCCCTAAATATATCACCCTTATTACTCCTGTTGCGGCGTGCAACCCGATCCCACCTGTCCACCCTTATCACTCCTTGTTGCGGTGTGCAATCCGCTCCCACCAGACATATCATATCAATTTATTCATAAATTTCACAACTTAGGCCAAGCCTTTCACAATATTTTTGTCTCAACAATTATAAATAAGAAACTATATTTTCCTCATAAATATCATCAATATCTTCTCAACCATAAAACCAACAAGAAACATAAATATATATATCTCGTAAAAATAATGCCAAACTGCTCAACCGTTTTGTACCACAAGGTAACCAGCTAAAACAACCAATACTCTTTCCAAACTAACCACAACAATATTTAACAACAAAATAACAAGGCGAAATAGTCATAGAACAATAATGCACATAGAACAATTAAGACAAGAATAAATTAAGTTGGGGACGGGAAATGGATCATGCTTAACATGCAAATTTGGTGGTGCATAGATACTCGCCACCTCACCTATACACCACACACATGCATTTCACATAGCAAACAAATGGGGATTCCTATTCCCTTAATTCAAAGTTAGACCAAACACTTACCTCAATTTCGCAGGCCACTCACTACTCAATTATAGCATTTTCTTTAGAATCCTGCTCTAACTTGCTCGAATCTAATCATAATTAACTCAATATCATTAATTAAGGCTAAAGGAACTAATTTATTAAAAATTATAATTTTTCCTAAGTTTTCTAAAAAAAAGTGAAAACCCGACCTCGGGTCCGCTTGACCTAAACTCGGGGTTCGGATCAAATTACGTTTATCCATTCACCCACGAACCCAAATATACAATTAGTTTTGAAATCCGACCTCAATTCGAGGTAAAGATTCGATTTTTACAAAATTCCCTAACTCTACCCAACCCCTCAATTTTTACCATAAAAATTCTTAGTTTTTGATTTAAAAGTGATGAAAAACAATGAGTAAATGAAAGAGTAAAGTTTAGAATTGATTACTATGACTTGGGGGTGATATTTGGTGAAGCAATTCGTTCCTAGGGCTGCGGGGTTCGAAAATTTGAAGAAGAAGAAGAAGAAGAAGTCTTCCCGTTTTATATCTTTTTTTTGCCAACTATTCTACCTTGTTTCTCGTGTCAAATGCTCCCGGAACTCGATTTTTATGTCTGCAATGGATTCCTTGTGAAATTCTAGTCAAGTTAGGCTTTTGAATCACTCAATTTGACCTTATAATGAAGGAGATATGTAGGTTTTAATATTTGCAAATAGTGCAAATTTTTAATACGCCGTCAGTGACAATTTCGTAATTAACCTGAAAAATCTGGCACCTTAGTAAAATGGCATAAATTTCTCATACGATGTCCAAATTCGATGATTCTTTTTTCTATGGGCCGTAATTACGATACAGATCTAATACTTCATTCAAAACAGAAATCGGATCTCATTTGTTCAATATGATATCATTTATGCTTGAAGAAACGACGTCAAAGCATAAGAAAGAACGAGCGCAACACAACCCAAACCTATTTGAAACTCACCCGAGCCCTCGGGGCTCTAAACCAAACATGCACGCAAGTCTAAAAGCATCATACGGACTTGCTCGTGCGATCAAATCATGAAAATAACATGTAAAACTATGAATTAAACCTCAAAACTCATTATTTTTCTCAAGAACACTTAAAGTTCACTATTTATCAACCGAACGTCCGAATCACGTCAAATACATTCTGATTCTCACCAAATTTTGCATACAAGGCTTAAATATCATAACAGACCTGTATTGAGCTCCGGAACCAAAATACGAGTCCGATACCAACGGTTTCAAACGTTAATTCATTTCTTTATTTCATTAATAATTCAGCAAAATAGTTTCGTTCAAAAATTGATTTCTAAGGCTTGGGACCTCGGAATTCAATTCTGGGCATACGCCCAAGTCCCATATTTTACTGCGGACCTCTCGGGATCATCGAAACATAGATCCGAGTCCATTTACTCAAAATTATGACTCAAGTAAACTAAAACCAAATTTTTAATTCTAAAAATTATTATTTCTTATATTTTCACATAAAAGCTTTCCGGTTTTACGCCCGGACTGCGCACACAAATCGAGATAGTTAAAATTAATCTTTTTATGGCTAATAAGCTTAGAACAAAGTCTAAATTCATAAAATGACCCCTTGGGTCATCACAATAACACACAAAACTAGGGTTTCCAAAGTTGAGGAAGTAAGTTAGTTTTTCTAACATGAGGGGAAAACATGATATACAATTGAGAAACAGTTACGTGGAATGAATTATCATTTGTACATCTAGATCCTCAAATAAGATAATATGAACTTAAAGTTCATAAACTGATAATTCATCCGGAATATATTGCAAAGCTTTCCAGATGCATTTACTGACCCAAATAAAGTAACTTATATTCTCACTACAAATGCTCATATTTGAATAAGTCCTAGAAAGACAAAGTCTATGGTACGCTTAAAGCGTATAGACAAATCAGTTTCAAATAAAATTCTTAATAAAGAAGATGATCAAATGATCAGAATGATCATAATAAGGAGGCAAGTGGTCTAGAAGATCACATGACACAAACACTTCATAAAATCTCAGGATAGGTTCAGGTGCCTAAAAATATGAATGAAGAGATCTCTATGTTATGTCTTTATGAAAAAAGGAGGTTAGAACCGATATAAAATGTCCATTGACTATATCTGTGATAATGCTAAATATATATGAGTATCTTAAGTATGGAGAAACAATTCAAGTAGAATTGGTTTCATATGAAAGATATGCAGTTTTGGACCTACAGTACAAACACTTGAAAGTATAAAGTCAATGGTGTGTGCAATCACTTTTATCTATCTTATATGTCCATAATGACATGAAAACTTAATATGCATCTAAAATATATTTATATGGCTTGTATGACTTAACTTATATAACAATCCCTGAAGGATTTAAATCGCTTAACGCATATACAATTTTTGGTCCTGACGTACCACATTGTGCAATTTGTGCACGTATGTATCTTTCTATAACTATACATATGATAATGTGATAGCGAGAATTTTTACCTCTATGGAGATATTGAAAACGTCATTCCACGACATTATATGAAGACATTACATATTTATCAAGATTGACATTTTCAAGGTACAACATATTCATTCAAGTTAATATAGATGATTTGTTTATCAAATATCTACCAATGATCTTTTGAAGATGGTACACCATATTGGAATGCGAAGGCTCAAAGATGTGAATTGATTGTCTCATTAGGGGGAGTTAATGCGCATTGCACTCTTTTATTTCCTTACAAGGTTTTGTACCACTGAGATTTTTCTTGCAAGGTTTTTTAACGAGGCAACCAAAAGGCGTATTGTTAGATGTGTGTGCTTTTTTTTCTTCACTAGAATCTTTTGTAACTGGATTTTATTTTAGTTAATGTTTAATGAGGCACGTTATCTTTTGAAAGACATTCAAGTGAGAGTGTTATTGTAGACTGGTCGTTTTGAGCATTTGCACTTCACTCGATAATTTGAGGGCACGAGTATCTCCACGTGATGTATTATGACTTGTGCGAATCGTCGGTTTTGGTTTTCAAGTTATTCAGAATCGATTTGGAAGAATGAATTTCAAGATTGAAGCTTTAAGTTGGAAGAGTTTATCAAGTTTGACTTTTTAACATTTGACCTCGGATTAGAGTGTTGATGGTTCCGTTAGGTCCGGATGGTGATTTTGGACTCGGGCGTATGTCCGAATTTGCATTTGGATAGTTCTAGAAGGATTCAACACGAAGTGGCGAAAGTTGGAAACTTGAAGGTTTGGAAAGTTCATAATTTTGACTGGAAGTTGACTGTGAGGATACTGGATTCGGATTGTTGTTCTAGGAATTGGAATAACTTTGATATGTCATATGGAACTTGCCTGCAAAATTTGACATCGTTTGGAGTTGATTTGGTTTGGTTGGAACGCTTGGTAGCAATTATAGAAGTTCTTGAAGTTTATTTTGATCTTCATGCGTTTTGGCGTCTGATTCGTGCTTTTAGAGGTTGTTTTAATGTTTGATCGTGCGAGCGAGTTCGGGTTGTATTTTTGGACTAGTGTGGGAGGTTGGTTTGGAGCCTCGGGGGCTTGAGTGAGTTTCAGATTGGTTTCAGAATGATTTTTATGTTTTATGAGTGCTAGTACTGGTGTCATCGCATTTGCGATGTTTTTGTCGCAAATGAGACTATCACATTTGCGAAGTATACCTCTTTGCAAACCTGGGCTGCTGGGGGAAGGGACTCCCATTTTTGAAGAAATGTCGCTTTTGCGAAGCCTGTTGAGTTCGCATTTGTGGACTCAGTATCACATTTGCAATAAAAGCCTAGGCTGGGTAGGCTAGCTTTTGCGTCCAACTGGTCGCTTTTGCGAAAGGCCAGTGTTTGCATTTGCGACCTTTTTGGTCACATCTGTCAAGGCAACAGAGAATTTCAAACTTCGCTTTTGCGAAGGGTTTTTCGCTTTTGCTGAGAATTCCGAGACTTAGCTTTATTTTGTTATATTTTGAACCCTAGCTTCGATGGACGCGATTTTATGAAGTGATTTTCATACCAAACCATTGGGTAAGTACCTCTAATTAATTCTCAATTATATTTTGTGATTATACATAATATTTAACATCAAATTCATGAGAATCTAGGAAAAAATTTAGGGATTTTGTCAAAGCTTTGAAAAATAAATTTGGGATTTGAGAGTCGAATAAGACTCGAATTTGAAAACAAAACACGTATATGGACTCAATGGGCTATGGGTAGTCAAGACCTACCCTTGGACCCGGGTTTAGACCGGGTGGGCCCGATGTTGACTTTTTGGAAATATTATAAAGGTCATAGCTTTATTAATTAAAATTATTTTCTCTTGCATTGTGTGATGTATTTAAGTCGTCTTTGGCTAGATTGAGTCGGGCGGAGGTTAATTTGTAAAGGAAGAAGCTAAATTGAGTATTTAGTTGGCCGAATCGAGATAAATGTCTTGCCTAACTTTGTTTAGGGAATTTTTCCTACTATTTGACATTATTTGCTACATGTGGGGGTGATAAATTTATGAGGTGACGAGCATATATGCATGTGCCGGGGTTAATCATGTTCGGGGGTAGATTATGCTATGAATTGTGCCTTGTATAATTACGTGACCTTGTTGCTTCATGTATTACTTGACTCATAGATTCTAAGAATACAGAATTAAATGTTAGAAACCAAGACTTAGTTTATTATAACTTGATTAAATTTGATGGAATTCTGAGATATTGATGTGTCTAATTCGATCATCATTAGGCTTAATCAATAATACATTGCTACGACCGATATTCTTGAGATATTAGATTCCATCATGTTGTTGATCATTCTTGAGATTTGTTAATATACTTGAATAATAAAGTTCTTGAGGGTTTATTGAACTATTGTTGGCTTGAAAGTTGTGATAGGGGTTTATTTGGAGTATTCGTTTAAACACTCTCCTTGATGTTATCTATACTTCCTACCTTGTTTGTCATTGATATACATATGCTTGGTAAGTAAGAGTGTAAAGCATGGAGGATGATGTCGTGCCATGTTATGAGAGTGTAAAAAACACGAAGGGTGATGCCGTGCCATGTAATGGGAGTGTAAAGCACGAAGGGTGATGTCGTACCATGCTATGAGAGTGTAAAGCACAAAGAGTGATGCCGTGCCATATCATTTGAGAGTAAAAGCACAAAGGGTGATGCCGTGCCATGGTATGTGAGTGCAAAGCACGAAGGGTGATGACGTGCCATTTCATTTATATTATCAGGAGTTCATGGCACGATGAGTGTTTTCGTGTAGGCGAGGATGAGGGACATGCATTATATTGTGATATCTTTTACTTGTATATACGTTCATTCCTTTACATTGAGATGTTATTGTGGTACTTATGGTTCTTATGTGACTTGTCGTTATTGCCATGTCCTTGTCCTCTATCTTAATTGTTATTGTGTTGCCCATGTCTTCTACTTGCTTAACTTGCAAATACCATGCCTACTTCCTCTTGTTATAATTACATCTATGTCGTATCTATTTTGTTGCACTTTAGTACATGCCTTCTACCATGTTAGTCATTCATGCCTTTACTTGTTAATTTAAAAAGAACATGTGTTCCCCTCTTATTCGTTATATCTATATTTAGGCATCTGCCATGCTAGTTAATTGAAGTTTAAATTCCTTTTTCCTAATTGTTGTCATTACTCCTAGGATTTCCGCCTAGTCTATTACTGTTGTCCATATGTATATCATCGTTCATTATTGTTACTTACGTTTTCCTACTTTGTCATTACTGTTATCGGCATTTCTGTCATCCGGTAGGTACTGTTATACACGCATATTTGGTGAGGATGAGATAAATGCACGAAGGGTGTTGTCGTGAAATTTCCTTGATATCTGAGTACATTCCTCATGCTATGAAAGTTATGGAGTGACAATCATGGCTTATTGGTTTTCGCACTAAGGAAAAGATTGGCCGAGAGGTTGGAAAATTCTAAATTGTGATCTCTTCTAGTTCTCAGTTATTGCTTTGCATATTCATTACATGTTCCCTCTTCTGTTATATCTTAGTAGAGTTCTATTGCTAGTTTACGGTACATGTTCTATCAGTAGTATCTTTTAACTAAAAGTCGCGTCACTAGTTCGACGAGGTTATACAAGATACTTACTGAGTACATGGGGTCGGTTGTACTCATACTACACTTCTGCACCTTGCGTGCAGATTTTGAAGCGGAATTGCTGGTGATGTCGGGAGCTGACTCTGAAGATGTTCGTGCATTCCAGAATGTAGCTTCCACTTGTCCTTGGAGCTTTAGATTTTGCTAATCTGTTTATGTAACTTTCAAACAGATAGTGTATTTATTTGTACCAACTTTGTGAATTTCAAATTCTTAGAAGCTCATTATTTGTACCACCAGTCCTTGGGTTAATATATATAAATGTTAAGATAATTCCTCACTATTTTCCTTTAAATCTCATTTATATTGTATTTTCAGTTAGTTAGTTGACCTAGCGGGTCGAGTTAGGTGCCATCACGACTAGGGGATTTTGGCTCGTGACAGTTATAAATAGTATTTTATTTGTGGTGAATGTCTATCTTTTACAGAAATTTTAGAGTTTGTTACTTTGTGGCTTCGTTAATTTTCCCCTATAAATAGAGGAGTTCTATTCTATTGTAACTTATCCCAAAATTAATAAGAATTCTCTATCTTTTCTCTGCAATCTTTTATTGTTTTATTTCATATATAGTTTTTTTTTTGTACAAAATACTATCAAAAAACTACAACTTACATATAACTTGTATCTAATTATGTTATTTGTATATATTTTGCATATGGTTTATACATTCGACATACAAATATATATAATTTATTTATGTTTATTCTATCAATCTGAAATCTCAATTAAAGCCAACTCGAATCTTCACCAAATTTCCTTAAAGTTGAAATATACCCTCTAAAAGAATTTCTTAATCATCTGCAACAACACGCAATTAAGACAAATACTAACAAGTATTACAAAATTATATTTTTTAAGTTAAAATTTTAAATTTTTTAATGATTGTCAATGAAGTTTAGACTCTTAAGTAATCACATGAAGTTATTTTTCAATGTCATATTCTGCACAATATTATCTCTAGTTACCTATCGTGAAAAGACCCTCACTTGAAAGTTGAAAGTTGAAACAAACCAATTTGCTTCGAAGCAGGACTTTTGGTTTAGACAATTATCGGTTTCTAGATCCATTAAGTTTGACCTAATTCAACGTCTAACACGGCAGGAACTATTGCACCACCGGCTGGAAACGCAGATTTTCTATTTGGTTTGAGAAGGGAATTTCCTGCTACATATAAAATTGAGAAATTCGAACGCTGCGCAAGTCATTTAGGAACTTGGAATTTTGCGCAGGTCCAAAATATTTGGATTTTTCAGATATCAAGAAAGAGTTAACTTTTTTTTTCAAAGTTGCCTTTGGAGTAAAGAGCCTAGGAATATTTGTTGTATTTCCAATGAATAAATTAAGTTTAATGTTGTTAATTTCATTGTTAATAAATACTAAGAAATGAATTCCTTAATATGTGTGAAAAACCAAAAAAAATAATTATAATGGTCCGAAGGGAGTATCTGTGATGACCCAAAGGGTCATCTTATTAATTAAGACTCCATTCCAGGCTCCTAAGCCTTCAAAAGACTAATTTTAATTTTCTCAATTTGTGTGCGCAACCCGAGCATGAATCTGGAAAGCTTTTATGTGAAAATACGGGAAATAGAAATTTCGAGAGTTAAAATTTGGTTTTAGTTGACTTTGGTCAACCCTTTTGAGTAAACGGACCCGGATCTATGTTCCGACAATCCCGAGAAGTCAGCAGTAAAATATGGGACTTGGGCATATGCCCGAAATTGAACTCCAAGGTCCCTAGCCTTAGAAAACAATTTTTGAAGAAAATTATTTTGCTGGTTAATTCAAGAAAAATAAAGAAATAAAATAATATGTGAAATTTATGATATCGGGCACGTATTTTTGTTCCGTAGCCCGGAACACGTTCGTTATGTTATTTAAGTCCTATCCGTGAAGTTTCATGAGAATCAGAGTTGATTTGATGTAATTCTGACATCCGGTTGAAAAGTTAGAAAAATTAAGTATTCTTGAGAAAATCATGAGTTTTGAGGTTAAATTCGTAGATTTGATGCTAGGTTGATGATTTGATCGCACAAGCAAGTCCGTATGGTATTTTAGACTTGCGTGCATATTTGGTTTGAAGCCCCGAGGGCTTGGGTGAGTTTCGGATAGGATTAGACTATGTTGCACTTGTTTTTGATGCTTCATCGTCGTTTCTTCAGGCATAAAATGACACCACACTAAGCAAATGAACTCCAAATTTAGTTTTTATTGAACCATTAGATTTGTATCGTAATTACGGAGCCATAGGAAAAAGAATCATCGAATTTGGATATCGTTTGAAGAAGTCATCGTATGAAGAAGTTATGCCCATTTTAGTGTCGGAAAAATACTGTTGGTGTCGGATGTCGCAAATGCGAACTCCGGGTCGCAAATGCGACATCCGAATCCTATCAAATGAGATTTTTGACGGGATTTTCACCCATTCTTCAATTTTCTCAAACCCTAAACCTCCATA
>MDKH01028806.1:0-58497 GCA_005239495.1 Nicotiana undulata
TATATATATATATATATATATATATATAAGTCATAAATTATGTGCTATAAATTATTTGATTAAAGGTAAACGAGAAATTTAGTATTAAATTATATTTTTTAATGAAACAAATTAAGAAGAAAAGGGCCTTTCTCTCATGGACGGCTGGTGGGTGAAGCAACTAAAGCATTTGCTTTAGGCCTCACCCTTTTAGGGGTCCCAAGTTTTACCTACAGAGGATACATATGTAAAGTTGTATTAAGTATTTTAGGTAGAAAAGTTCTTTTTATATTAAAAGAAGATGTAATATTTGTGATTGATTTACTATTTCAGTAAAAAATTGGTAATAGATATTCAGCTAAACTCTTTACGTGTGAATAAATTGTGGAATAGATTTGACATGAGTATTATTGCTTTCTCTTTTTAATTGTCCTATATAGAAAGCTGGTAGATTTTAGATAATTATATACAGCTTTACATATCAAAATATTAAAAAATACAATTCAAATAAAAATAAATATTAATTATTTAAATTTAAGACCTCTTATTAAAGATCGGCTTTAGGCCGCCAAACTTATTGAGCCGCCATACCATTATATTAATTAATTAATCTAAGTGTGTCATCATATGATTTAATCTCTCAAAATTCCTCACTAAGAGAATCGAACTGTTCAACAAAAACCTTCTTTCAACACAAGCCAAAGCAAGAAATCATCCACTGCTTTAACCTTTTTTTTTTTTTTTTTGAAGAAGAAGAATGCAAGCATTTTATTCGTAGAGACTAAAGTAGTGTAGCATGTTGCATTGCTACTTCCACGGACACCATGGATGGCATCAATATTGCCTAGTGCATCTAGACTTTGACAAACATTAAATAACATAGTTCTTACTACAACAATCTCTCTTTTGTCCTCCAGCATCCTCGACTCGACAAAAAGTGGGGGAACAACAAAACACAAAAGTTTATTTATGGTAGACTGATTTGATCCTTCCCTAGCCATTAGGTGAGCTGCTTCATTCTCTTCCCTGCAGTTATGCTGAGAATCACCTGCCCCATTTTGGCCATTAACCACCTACAATCAAAAATAATATTATTGTAAGTTATGTATCCGATCCCTTTTGGAGGTAATGTATTATGTCTGTGTAATCCGTTTCCACTTCTAAGGGAGTGAAGTTGTGATTTGCTGCAATGGTTAACCCTTGATGGATCGCTTGAAGTTCTGCATGGATGGGAGAATCCACATGATGAATTGACTAAATGAATCCAAGTGACCAGTGTGAGTAATCATTTCTGATGAGCCCACCAATCCCTCACACATTTTTGCCATTGCGAAAAGCACCATCAACATTAAGTTTGTACCAACATTTGGGTGGTGCATATCAAGTGATACTTATTGGGATTCTCTTAGAAGTGTTACTCTCCCTATCAATGAAGAATTTGTACTCGAGGGCCAGTTTTACCACAGAAGAAGCCAATAAAGGATGTGAGGTATTGTTGATGTTGTTCTTGTTTCTGTTTATCCAGAGGTTCCATTTAATGAAAGAGATCCTACCAGCTTATTATGATGGTCATAGTGTTTACGCTGAAGCTATGGGGTTTGAGGAATTTCTTAGATAGAGAAGCAAGTGGTTATTTTGGTTGATGCTCGTTTTATCTAGAGGCTGGCGTAGGATTGAGTTCTAAAAATTTCTGGCTATATTGCAGCATAGAAAAATATGTTGGATATCCTCTTCTCCATTTCTACATCGTGTGCATGTTGGGTCTATATTTATGTCTATGTGTTGTATGTATTTTCTGCAAGGAACTCTATCATGTTAACATTGCCTTAAAAAAATTTATTTTGTTGGGACAACGTCAAAGGAAATTTTATTTAAAGACCAAGTGTTATTCTGGTAGAGGTCTTAAGAGTAAGGTTATTTAGGGGGCCACTAAGAGTTCACGTGGTGTTTTGAAATTGGGAATCCATCGTGAGTTCGAGACATCAAGAGATGACTTGTTACCTACTGTCCAGACAGTGCCTTTAGAGCAAATTTACCAACTAATCTTAAGGCTTTTCCATATGAAAAAATTGCTTTTCGGGAGTTTTTGATGTATCTGGTTATAAGAAGATTTGCCCAAAGGGAGTGAGGGTAGTTTAATAGACGCCAAGCAACATTTGCAAGGAGTACTTTGTTTTTGGATTTCGCCTTTTTGATTCCTAACCTCCTATGGATGATGTGTAATTTGTTTTCGCTATCTGTGGTGCCCCAAATAAAGCTCTAATAATTCTATCAATGGTTTGTAGGATTTTAATAGGTAAAAAGGTAAATTGCATGATGTAGTTAGGAATACTTGCTAGGGTAGAAATTGCTAACGTGGTACGTCCAACAATGTTGAGACAGTTAGTTTTTCAGTGGTCACTTTGGTGCGCTTGTTATGCAAGATGTAATAGAAGTCCTTTATTTTAAGACAGATATTGTGAATGGGAAATCCCAAATATTTTTCAAAGTGATTGGTGCTTTTAATCGCTGACTGACTAGATATGTGGGAAATGTCATCTTTTGAGCAGTTGGCGGAGATATAATTTTTTTATTTCAAGTGGTTTATTTTTTCTGACCTGAAAGTTCAAAAAGATTTGTGATGCAACTAAGAATTGTGTTGCATTTTTTTTTGTGACTTTGCCCATTAGAGTTAGGTCATCCACGAAAAACAGGTGTGAGAAATGTGGACCTTTAGACATTACGTTAATAGGGTCTCAGGGATTGATGAATGATTTATATAACGTGATAATATTTCCATGCAAAGAATAAAAATGTATGGCAAAATTGGATCGCCTTGGTGTATACCTCTATTGGGGATAAAATAGTTGGTCTTGTTACCATTAACCGGGATGGATATGTTGCTAGTGGTGATGCACGTCATGATGAAGTTAGTGATGTTTGGAGTAAATTTTAAGTGGTGTGGGATTTGGTAAATGAATGATCATTCAAGCTTATCTAAAGCTTTTTCAAGAACAATTTTAATAAGCATGCTACCCACCTTGCCTTTTTTGTTATTAATGGACCAAATAAGTTCTTGGATGATGATAGCATTATCACTGACCCTTCTATTTTTCATGAAGCTGGCTTGTCAAGGGCTAATGATGGAGGCAAGGAATGGTTTAATTCTATTGGCAATGATTTTGGAGATGATTTTATAAATAGTGTTGCAAAGACCTATTGGTCTAAAATTCACAAGGTTATTAGCGTTGGGAACTTTGGGGATAAGGCAAATGTATGTGTTGTTTACGGGATGAGGAATAGAGCATTCTTTAAAAACTTTGTGGCAAAAAGAGATGACCGGGGAGCTTACAATATGCCAATATTTCTAGAAAAAGAAAGAGTATAGGTGTCCGGACCTGGACCTTGAATGATTTAAAGGAGTAAATTGCATTGGTGATTTTCACATTTGAAAGGGGTTTACCCAAGGATGAAATATGTAGAGTAGTAAAACTGGTGGGGTTGTTTATGATATGTTTCCAATTAGTTGTTGCTATGGAGGTGGTGAAGAGGTCTTTAAAAAAAATTTGTGGTATGTTCTATGATAGCCTCCTGACAGTCAACTCAATTGCCTTTATTATCTTTGAAAAAATAAATTTTGTTTCTTCTTTGACAATTGAGGCACTAATGTGATTTTTTTTTTGTATTTGCGTCTCCGTCATTGGTCCAAGCAATCCTAGATCTTATTTTCAAGTAGTCTTCTTCTATTTTGAGGATACCATTATACTCTTTTTGAAGTTTATCTTTAAGGTTTGAGAAAGTCACTCGCGTGGTAATGATTTGAGGCTTGGAGGCCATTTAACCTAGCTAGAATTCTCCTTTTTTCTCTCTAAATATGTCACTAAAGGTAGTCTATTTCCACCTAATTACATGATCTAGGAATTCGTTTCTGGCAGTTATAAGGTTCTTGTTTTTCCAACTAGAGTATATATGATAATCGGCTTAATGTATGCATATTTTGATATTTATATCGCCTCACATTTTGCTCATGTCTCGACGATTTGAGATGTTTAATATGATTATTTGTGCTAATTTGTGGTATTTCTATGTGTAGGAATCATTCAGATGCAATTTGGGATGAAAGAGCGCGAATTGGAGCGAGATTGGGACGAAAAGGCAAAAAGTAGAATTCGAGGGCCACAGGCAGCGTGGGGCGCTGCCTGTGGCGCAATTTACAGCATGTATAAAATCTGGGCGCCAGGGCCAGCGCCTCACGCTGCCCTAGACCATCAAGACGGGAATGTGGCCTTTTTCGACTAAGACTCAGTTATTTCGACCCCTAGACACCCCCAACTCATATAAAAGCCAACCTAAGCTTATTTTGATAGGGAGGACATGACTTTGAGATAAGAACAAAAGTACGAAACACTCGGGAGCACGGATTTGAGCAATTCTTCCATTCTTCATCTTGTATGCATTAATTTTATATTTGAAAACATTAATTTTGATGATTGTATGAACATGAGTGGATAAGAACCATATTGTTCTAGGGTCATGGGTGATACATGAATGTTGATGTTTGAAGTTTAATTTGACGAAGTTGATTTTATCATATTGTGTTATTTATTTAATTATATTTTTAGTTATTTTTCTGAGTAGCTAACAGTGAAATAATACCTACTAATCTAGAGTTGAACTCGAAAGTGGGAATTCTAGTTTGCATATAGAATTAGATAGAGCAGGTTCTTGAACCCCGGGAATCGGGGAGCGGATTCATGGTTAGGATAGAAATATACCTAATTGCCTTGCTTAGTTGAAATACATGAAGTGTAAATGCATTCTTGTTAATATTAATCCCATAGACATATAGGCATTAAGTTAGCTTGAATGGGCGAGTAAGAACTCGAGAGATTCTTATGAATAATATCAACCCTGTCAATCAACAATCTAGATAAAACGATTAGTCATTTTAAGCCAAGAACGCAACACGATTGTTAGCTAACCTGTGACCCTGGAATATTATCTCCTATTGATTGTCCTCCGAAATTGTTTAATTATTGTGGTTGATTTCTGGTATTTCATTACTTGATAGTTTTCAGGTAGTAAATTAGGAAATTATCTATTTTGTGAGAGATGTCTTGAATCGCTAAGTTATTTGAGTTTGAATCAGTCAAAAGTTAATCATAAGTCTTCGTGGGAACAATACTCTACTCACTACTTTATTACTTGACGATCACGTGTACTTGTGTGAGTGTGTTTGGTCGCAACAAGTTTTCTCGCGCCGTTGCCGGGGACTTAGAAATTAGCTACCTGACTAAGTTAAGCTTTTATTAATTATTTGTTCAAGTTTTAATTTTCAGTTTGCCTTGTCTGTGTTAACGCATGCTCCTCTCCTGAATGCAGAGGAGTAGAAGCGCAAACAACCTCCTTCATTTTGATCCATAAATTGAACGAACACTTCGCAAAAAGAACCTCCTTCCTTTTGATCCAGAAATTGAACGAACAATTTACATAATGAGAAAAGAAGTCGAAGCTAGAACCAAAATAAAAAGAGAGTTGGACCTCGTAGTTCAACCACAACCAATAGAGATGGCAGGTAATGAAGAGCGTCTTGTGATAGAAGCCGCAAGGCCTAATCTTGCTAATATGACTCAGGCTATTGTGAAGCCTGATATCACGGGGCATTTTGAACTCAAACAGTACATGGTACAACAGATTCATCCCACAAGGAAATATGTTGGTCTATCTCATGAAGACCCGCAGAGACACATTCAGAATTTCTTGGAAATTACTAACATTTACAATTATTCGAACGTTTTAAAGGACTACATTGGGCTGACACTATTCACCTTTTCACTGCCGGGGGAAGATAAGGAATGGTTGCAAAAGGAGCCCGTGAACTCAATCCGCACTTGGGATGATCTAGCAAGAAAATTCTTAATCAAGTTTTTCCCCACTAAGAAAACAAAGTCGCCGAGGAGCCAAATTCTTGGGTTCCAACAACGGGATGGCGAGATACTTCGTCAAGCTTAGGAAAGATACAAGAAGCTACTCAGAGACTGCCGGCATCATTGTCAGACTTATGAGGTGTTGGGTCACACTTTTGTTGATGGGCTAGACGAGGCATCCAAGATGAATCTTGATTCAGCTTATGGGGGTAGTTGCATGGCGAGGCCGTACAGTGAAATTCAACTCTTGCTAAATAACTTCACTACTAATGATCATAATTGGAAAGAAGATGGAGACTCAATAAGAGCAATGAAACAGAAGGCAGTCGGGGTGATTGAGCTTGATGACTTCTCAGTCATTAGAGCAGATATTGCAAAATTGGCAAATCGGATGAATAGAATGACAATGCAACAAACACAACAAAGGCAAAATGTACATCAGATGTCATTTGCTGCGAACTATGAGGTGACAGACATATGAGTGACATGTGCCCCACGAATCCTGAATCTCTATACTATGTGGGGAAACACAGCAGAGGTCCGATGAATTAACATGCACAATATGGGAACACTTACAATCCAAAATGGAAAAACCATCCTAACTTCTCATGGGTTGGAAATCAATAGAATCAAAATCATTTTAGGCCCCAAGGAAATTTCAATCAGCCTTAGAAGCCAGCCCAACAAATAGAAGAGAGTTTGAATGACTTGCTGTAAAAGTTGTTGCTTGAGAGGAAAATGGGGTAGTTAGAAGCAAATTAAAATACTAGACCTGCATGCGCTCTTCCCAGTGATACAGAGAAGAACCATCAAGTTAATGCAGTTACACACAGGAATAGGAGAGAACTATAGGAAGTTCCAAAGAAGAGAAAGGACAAGCCTATACCTGAGGGGGAGCTGATCCCTAAGGCAATACACGTGTCAAAGAAAAATGATGCAAGTTCAGAGCCAGTGGAGGCTGCAAGGCCACCACCACCTTTCCCCCAAAGATTGCAGGAAAAGAATGATGATCGCATGTTCAACAAATTTCTCTTTATGTTGAGCCAGGTTCAATTAAATATTCCATTGGTGGATGTGCTTCATGAAAGTCCAAGGTATGATAAGTATATAAAAGATATAGTGGCTCACAAGAGGAAATTGACTGAGTTCGAGACAGTTGCACTTACTGAGGAGTGCACTTCAAGGGTATAAAATAAGCTTCCTCAAAAGCTTAAGGATCCTGGCAGCTTCACCATCCCTGTGCGAATTTGTAATATTGACGTGGGTCGTGCTCTTTGTGATTTGGGGGAGAGCATAAATCTTATGCCCTTATCCTTGTTCAAACAATTGGGTTTGAGAGATCCAAGACCAACCACTGTGATGTTGCAATTAGTTGATAGGTTCATAGCCTACCCTGAAGGAGTGATTGAAGATGTGTTGCTACAAATTGGGAAATTTATCTTCCCAACTGACTTCATTATCCTAGATTTTGAGGCTGATGAACAAGTTCCATTCATATTGGGACGACCTCTCTTGGCTATTGGTGATGCAACTACTAAATGAGAGAGGGAAAAATGATTATGAGGCTGGACAATGATGCAACAGTCTTTAATGTCTACAGAGCGATCCAACTTCCCCGCAACTATTAGAAGCTCTCTATTATATCTGTTGTAGAGGTGGACGAGCAACTTCTTGACACAAGTGTATATCCAGACGATTCTCTAGAGAAAGCACTCATGTTGTTCAATAGCGTGGAGATTGATGATGAGGTTGTGGAGATGATGCATATCCTAGATGCATCATGTATTTACATGCATGGAATACACCCCTTCGAGCCCCTGAATATGACAAGTGAGCCTCCTCCAAAGCCTTCAATTGAAGAAGCTCCATAATTGGAGCTTAAACCACTACCCCCTCACCTTCAATATGCTTATTTGGGTAGCTCTGACATTTTACTTGTTATGTTTCTTCTGACTTGTATAAATTGCAGGAAGAAAAGCTGTTAAGAGTGCTACGTGAGCACAAGCGATCAATTGGGTGGACAATATCTGACATTAAAAGTATTATTCCAGCTTTCTGCATGCAAAAAATCCTCATGGAGGAACGACACAAGCCAAGTGTAAAGCAACAACGCCGACTAAATCCAATCATGAAAGAGGTGGTAAGAAAAGAAGTGATAAGTGGCTTAATGTAGGTATTGTATTTCCTATATCTGATAGCAAATGGTTAAGCCCCGTCCAATGTGTGCCTAAGAAAGGGGGGATGACCTTAGTGGTCCGTGAAAATAATGACTTGATTCCTACAAGAACTGCCGCTAGGTGGAGAATTTGCATAGATTATAGAAAATTTAACAGTGCCACCCGAAATGACCACTTTTTCCCTCCCCTTTACTGACCAAATGCTTGACAGACTAGCTGGCTAGGAATACTACTGTTTCCTAGATGGTTATTCGGGGTATAATTGTGAGCATATGATTGTTCACCTACTAAATACTCCTACAAAATTTGATAAAAATAAATTGATTTTATAGATTTTTGTTGAATTTTAGTGTTTATTTATGAGTTATTTGCGTTTCATGGGCATAGTTCATCTTTTAAAATTTTATAAAGTGATAGATAATAACAAAACACTTTTAAAACTTTTATTATTTGGCATAATTAGGTTTTAATAATTAGTTGAATAATTTAACCATCTTACTAAGAAAATTATAAAAATTTATTCTTTAAATAATTATGGGTATTAAATTAATAATTTCACTTTCAGTCCGCTCATTAATTAACCTATAATTAGATAAAACTAGGATAAAACTAATTAATACATTTTATCGTTTTAATTAGAATTAATTTAATGGCTAATTAACCTAAGCTTGTTAAAATATAGGCTAAAATTGGACTAGGCCATTCTAAGCCAGGCCCAAGTCCTCCTCTCTAACGTCCATCTGCCCAGCCCAAGTTCCCCATGACTCGTCCAAACCCCTGTTTGCTCAAATGACGTCGTTTCAGACCCCATCAACCCCAGCCGTTGGATCATCTTGACCTAACGGTCCCGAAATCACCCCCTTATTTACTATATAACTTTTCCAAAACCCTACCCCCCCTGGAACTCGTCTCCCTATCCCCCAAACACACCTCCCCGTCTCTCTCTCACTCCCCGCCGTCAACCACCGCCTGCCGATGCCGTAAATCGCCCCACGGCGGCGTCCCGCTGCCAATCGACCCCAAATTCACACCAAGAAACCCCCAGGACCTCCTAAACCCCGTCCCCTTATCAATTTCCCCAAATTCACCACCCATCTCCTACAATTTTAAATCTAAAATTCAAAACCCTAATTTATTTCCTGTTTCAAAATTTTTGTCCAATTCCGGCTCATTTGAATCCAAGACCTACATCAATAGATTGTTCTTGATGAGAGAAATCGATTGATGTTAGTCTTAGTTCATATTACGCCACCGAGATCCGTCCAGGTTCGCGACTGTCTATCTAGCTCCGTCCGCTCTTGGGGTACTTTCTCTTTCCATTTTTTATTTTTTCCTTTCCCTTCATAATCATTTTCTGTTAGCCCGCGTAGTTTTATTTTTAGGATCAATTACAGTATGTGTTCTTGTTTGTTCCCGTTTGAATCGGCAGGTCATCATATGAATAGGTTATTAACGAGTTTTAACGGTGCTTCCTGTGTAAAATTTGTTTTGATAATAGATTCTTGATAATTTCATGGCTGATTCATGCTAAACTATTTATGGGCAAGGTAATCTATATACTCTTCCCACTAGGTTTAATATCACAAATGTTACTTGTTTGATCTTTGGTTTACACTGATTCCTGCATTATTTGTTGGTCCTAATTTATGAATTAATGAGAACTTATAGTGGTTAATTGAATTAAAAGAAAGTCTAAGGGGTCTTAAAAGATTTAGAAAGAAAATATCTGAAGGGAAGGAAGTTTCTAGACGGGACAGTTGTAAGAAATTGGTTAGGAAAAGATTACTTATCCCTAAATTTTAGGGAAGGCACATGGGACATAGGGGGAGAATTTTCCTATATAAGGAGACTTTTTACACAAGAAAAGGAGAAATTGCACACACACACACACATAAATTAGACACCAGAATACTGTTTTGAAAACACCACTATTCTGAAAAAATAGAAAAACACTAAAAATAAAAGAAAAAATCCCAAAAATAGATACAAAAAACCTCATGTAAACATGGTCGTTTTGGTATTATGAAGAATTGATTCTTAGCTACTGATTTTTTTCAAAGAAATATTCATCTGGGCTATATTTTTGGGTCAAAAATCGTGGGTTTCTTTGCTGATGTTTCTGGGCCTTCCCTTGGGTTGGTTTTTTGGTCTTTATTGTTGTGCTTGGTACTGCTGATTGAGCTCACAAGTTTCTTATTTCTGACCTTTATTTGGTCATTCTCTTTGCTGTTTTTATCACTTTTAAGGTATGTAACCAAGGCTTTTAGATGAAACAATGATAGAAATCTATTTTTTCTCATAACTGCGTGTATTTGTGTTTAGTTTCAGCTTTAGAATATGTGTGTTAATGCTTAACTTTTCTTGGTTTAAGACTATTTAAGAAATTATTGTGAAGAATGTGAACTCATCTGTGAAAGTAACCTAAAACAGCAGCCAAGGTTTGAATCTGACCATCATTTGAGTCAGATTCACCCCAAAATGCACATTTCATTGTGTTAACAGATGCAGGTGTTCTGTTATATTTTGAAACGCTATGTGGAGTTTAAGCAGTAGCTGCCATTAGCTTCCATTTAGTCTAGGATTAGTTTGCTTCTTTTATTTTAAAAACTATAGTTTAAGTTTATTAATTGTAAAATTACATCATTCTGTTTAGATTACAGATTCCTTTTGTAAAACCAACAGATCTAGACCTTAACATGAATGAAGAATGGCTGTTTTGATATCCTGTCACAGCTTTAGCCTGTTTATGTGCTTACTGAATGGTCTAATTTGATCATATGTGTTGTTATTTGTTAGTTTGAATTGAGTTAAATACTCAGTAGCATATGAGTTAATGTCTGCTATGTAACATCAATTACTAATGGTTGAGTAGCCAATCTTTGCTCACTAGATAATGACCTCATATCCATTTGGATCTATTAATTTAAACACCAATGGATTAAATATATGTATGATGAAGAAATCGGTTCAATGAAGTGAATGTGTAGTTCTGCTGCCACACAAATAGGAAAAGAACAATGTGTACCTTTTGTGTTGTATTTTGTCGTTTTACCAGTATACTCATCTGGGTTTAAAGTTATAGACTCGTCTCGCTCAATTGTTATTGATTCATTATGTGATGTTAAATTTGAAACTATGTGTTTTTATTGATTTAGTAGTTTTTGGTGTTATAAGAACATAATTTTAGTAGTGGAACGTATGAATCAAGTGTTCATT
Source organism: Nicotiana undulata (assembly GCA_005239495.1). Lineage (NCBI taxonomy): Eukaryota > Viridiplantae > Streptophyta > Magnoliopsida > Solanales > Solanaceae > Nicotiana > Nicotiana undulata. Next base: position 11,279 of record MDKH01028806.1, read on the forward strand.
GTGTTATATCTGACTTCCAAAATGAACTCCAATGCGGTAAAGGCACATAGAATTAGAATCAGTTAATGTCTTATACTTTTCAACAGCTCTTTACATAACTCATGGCCTCACAATAATCTCAAACTTTAGGAATAAACAAATTATAAAAATAATAGTTTGCTTCAAATAAGCAATTAAATCATTGTGACCATAGTCACGATTACGAGGGTTGCAACTCATGCTACCCGACCACAACTTCAAACTATTAATAAAATCACACGTTGTAAATTGCGGATGCATTTCATGTGGCGTGTTTACAATGTGTCAAAAAATGACAAGTGCACGCCATCATGACTTGTTTCAGAATAATCCATAAATATTAAAAGCGGTTAAAAAGTAAAAAGGCTAAAATGCACAATAGGTTTAAAATATATAAATAATTAGATAATTAGGCCAAATATCAATAGTTAAGAGACCGTGTTAGAACCACAGAATTCCGGAGTGCCTAACACCTTCTCCCGGGTTAACAGAATTCCTTACCCGGATTTCTGGTTCGCAGACATTTTTAAACATGGTCAAAATTTCCTCGATTTGGGATTTTAATAAATATATGGTGTCCCAGAACACCACAAAAAATCCGGGTGGCGACTCTGAAAATCAATAAGATAATCCCAAAATGAAAACCACATTTACATGTCCCTATGGCACGTATGCGTTCAAGAGAATGTCCTTTGGTCTCTGTAATGCACCTGCAATTTTCAAAGGTGTATGATGGCTATTTTTACTGAAATGGTTGAAAGATTTGTGGAAGTGTTCATGGGTGATTTTTCTGTGTTTTGGTGCTCTATAATTATTTAATGAACCTTGATAAAGTGTTTGATAGGTGTGAAGAGACAAACTTGGTACTAAACTGGGAAAAGTGTCATTTCATGGTACGTGAAGGTATAGTCTCGGGGAACAAGGTGCCCAAAAATGGTTTGCAGGTGGATAAAGCAATTGAAAAATGGCCCCCACCGACATCCGTCAAAGGCATTCGCAATTCCTTGGGCCATGCAGGTTTTTATCATCATTTTATTAAAGATTTTTCGAAAATTTCTTCTCCTTTGTGCATGATTCTTGAGAAAGATATCACCTTCAAGTTTGATGATATATGTCTGAAAGCATTTGAGGAGCTGAAGGGAAGGTTAGTGACTGCACCAATTATCATTGCCCCACATTGGGCGCAACCATTTGAGTTGATGTGCGACACAAGTGACATAGCAATCAGAGCTGATTTGGGGCAACAGAGGGATATAATCTTTCACTCCATTTATTATGCGAGCAAAACTATGAATCCAACTCAGATGAATTACACAGTTGCTGAAAAAGAGTTGCTTGCAGTTGTGTGGGCGTTTGACAAGTTCAGATCCTATCTAGTTGGAACCAAAATCATCGTCTACAAAGATCATTCAGCTATCGGATACTTGTTTTAAAAGAAAGACGCCAAGCCGAGGCTGATTCTTGGGTTCTCCTATTGCAATAAGTTGACTTTAGAAATCCGAGATCGAAAAGGGATAGAAAATCAAGTGGTTGATCACTTGTCCAAATTAGAAAATCGGAGCCATGTAGCTGAAGGAGGGTCAATCAAGAAAATTTTCCTGATGAGCAGTTATTAGCAGTCACCTCAGGTGAATCCCCTTCGTATGCAAATTATGTGAATTTTATTGCAAGTGGGGTAACACTACCAGAATTGACACCTGATAATAGAAGAAGATTTTTACATGATGTGAGGCTCTACATGTGGGATGAGTCATTCCAATATAGGTAGTACGCATATTAGTTGGTGCGAAGATGTGTTCCTGAGGAAGAGATGAATGCAATATTGCATGACTATCATGCTTCGCCATACGGAGGTCATCACGGTAGGGATAGAACCGCCCAAAAAGTGCTACAATCAGGTTTCTAGTGGCCAAATTTTTTTAAGGATGCACATGCCTTTTGTTAAAAAGTGTGACAGATGCCAAAGAACCGGAACTATCACGAAGAAGCACGAGATGCCTTTGCAAAATATTCTGGCAGTTGAGCTTTTTGATGTTTGGGGGATTGATTTCATGGGACCGTTCCCATAGTCTAATGGTCATAGGTATACCTTGGTGGCGGTCGACTATGTTTCTAAGTGGGTGGAGGCCATTCCTCTTCCTACTAATGATACAAAGGTAGTGGTGAGCTTTGTAAAGAAGCACATCTTCACGCGCTTTGGGACTCCAAGAGTGTTGATAAGCGCTTGAGGGACTCACTTATGTAACAAATTGTTGAATAATGTTCTTGCAAAGTATGGAGTTAAACACAAGGTTTACACTACCTATCATCCCTAATTGAGTGGTCAAGTGGAAGTTTCAAACAGTGAGGTAAAGCAGATTTTGGAGAAAACAATAAGTGGGAGTAGAAAGGACTGGGCCGGGAACCTGGATGACGTATTATGACATATCAAACTGCATACCAAAACTCCCATAGGTACTTCTCCATATAATTTAGTTTATGGGAAGGCGTGCCACTTGCCCGTCGAGCTTGAACAAAAAGCCTATTGGGCCATCAAAAAGCTGAATACATATATGGAATTTGTCTGGTGAGAAGAGGTTGCTGCAAATCAAGGAGCTTGATGAGTTTCGATTGCAGGCATATGAAAATGCCAAATTATATAAAGAGAATACGAAGAGGTGGTATGACAAGCACATCCAACATCGATAGTTTCAGCCAGGTCAAGAAGTTCTCTTGTTCAATTCGAGGTTGAAGCTTTTCCCGAAAAGATTAAGTATCGTTGGACAGGTCCTTTTGTTGTGGTAAGTGTGAGGCCTCATGGAGCAGTGGAAGTGCATGATACGAGTGAAAGTGGTACATTCTTAGTAAATGGCCAGAGAATAAAGAATTATTGGGGCAGTGACATTGCACGCCACAAGACCTCGGTGGATTTGGCTGATGCTTAAAATGTATTGAGTCGTGCCGCGGCGTTAAATCAGGCGCTCGTTGGGAGGTAACCCAATTTTTACTGCTTTCGTAGCTTAGTTTTTTTGTTTACTTTTATTTAGAGTAGACTAATTTTTATTGTTTTTGTTTGTAGTTGCAAAAATCTTAAGAGGGAATGGTGTGGGGTGTGTGTAATGTATGTATTGAGTGCTCTGGTAGTCGGGATTTTATCAAAAAAGTTTTGCGAACTGATCGCCCAGACCAGCGCCCCACATTGCCTGGGGCGCACTTTCTAGCGTCTTTCACAGCCCCGACGCCAACCCCAGCGTGGGGCGCTGGGCTGAGGGGTCGGTAAGTTTAGTTATAATATTTTTTCGGTTCTTAGGTTATTTAATACCCAACCCAAAATAACCTGAACCATATACCCACACAACCTAACCCATACCCAATTACCCAAACCCATCCCCACCTAAATTAAAATAACTAAAACCCAAACCCCATCTTTTACTCACACCTAAAACTGCCACACTTCTTCTTCTTCTTTTGCCTCGTTTTCTTCTCTCTCTCAAGCCCTCAATATTTCTTTCTCACTTTAATTTCAAGACTCAAATGTATGTTTCTCTTGTTATCTGCGTATTTGTAGTCTTCTTTTTCCCCCAATCCCCTAGGTCTCTTGATCATACTTTGCTGTTATTGTGGGTGGCTTTATTGTACACGATATTTGGTGCAAAATTTGGTTGTGAATTTGTGTTTGAAGTAGTAAAGTAAAATTCCCTCTACTTCATGTAAATTTGGGAGGGCCACCTTGTTCCACCATTGTTGAAATAAAAGAAGAAAAATTGATGCCTATAAAGCATTTTCTAAAATTCTTTAAAGAGTAAATTTGAATAGTGGTGAAGTCTAAGTAGCCGAGTGTAGTTGTATATGAGGTTGGGGAGAAGTGTGGGGTGTTTGGGGGTATTGTATCTTTTTGAAAACTCTTGTAAGTCGTAGTTAGTGTACTAATTAGTGTAGTAATGCAGACTTTAATTTTGTTATGCTTGGACCATAGTTAAGTTACTGCCATATTAGACTAATTAGATTGTATGGCATAGGGAAGTCTGAGTACCTATAGCCTTGGGATGAAACATTGGTGCACGTTGAGCCAATATTATGATTCGATTACACATAGCCTTAGGTTTTAAGTGTGGGGTCATCTTGCCTCACGATTACCTTAGGTGAAATTTCTTGATTCATTCTCATCTTTGTGTTTATCGTGTGTAGGTTGTTGTGGCTCGTGACGGTGCCGCTAAAGGAAAAGGGGTGGGGAAGTCCTCCCCTACTTCTCCCTCTCCAAATAAACTCAATCAAGGCGAGAGTTCTTCCCGACAAGCCAAGGGAAATGAAGGTTCTAGCGAGTCGACGAGGCCACCACAGCCTGGGGTGGAACTTGTTCGGGGTGACGCCATAAAATGGCATGATATAGGAGATATGTGTCTAAATTGGGGATAAATATGAAGGCCTTAGAACAAATTTTCCCAGTTGTGCTTGCTTGATTGATCGGAAAGAAGATAGATAAGCTCCTTGAATTTCCGGGCCCTGCAAATTTAAGCATGGTACGAGAGTTATATGCCAACTGGAATGAGGGGTTTGACAAGTCATGGGTCCAAGGAAAGGAAATTCCTATGGATAGGGAAGCCTTGTGTCACTTATTGGGAGTTGATAGCCCAAATCCATGGAGGTTCAGAAAGTTTGTTAAGAATCCACGCTACCAGGAAATACGTCACTGTAACAACCCGGTCGGTCGATCCATAGAATTTGCACCGTTATTCCTGTTTCTGCCTTGTTATGCATTTTTTAGCTGTTTAGGATGCATTGGAGTCAGTTGGTTCGGGTTCGGAATGGTTGTAGGGGGAATTGAGACACTTAGTCTCTTAAAGTAGCCTTATAGTTGGAAAAGTCAACTGGGAGTTGACTTATTGATAAACGACCTCGGAATGCGGATTGTATAGCTCGGGTAGCTTCTTTAGGTGATTTGCGACTTAGAGGTGTGTTCGGAATGTAGTTTGGAGTTCCGGTGTAGATTTAGGCTTGAATTGGCGAAGTTAGTTTTTGGCGATTTCCGGTCGACAGTGGAAAATAGGCTATCGGGGTTGGAATGGAATTCCGAAAGTTGGAGCAAATCCATAATGTCATTTTGGAGGTGTGTGCAAATTTTCAGGTCAATCGAAAGTGCTTTGGATGGTTTCGGCATCGTTGGTGGAATTTAGAAATTTCAAAGTTCATAGGCTTGAATTCGATGTGATTTTGGTGTTTTTGCGTTGTTTTTGGTGTTTTGAAGGCTCGACTAAGTTTGAATGAGGTTATGGGATGTGTTGGTATGTTTGGTTGGGATCCCGAGGGCCTAGGGATGGTTTTGAGTGATCAACGGGAAGTTTGGAAGCTTATTCTTGCTGGTAAAGTTGTTGTTGCTGTCATTTCCGCACCTGCGGATATTGGACCGCACGGTGTGAGTCGCAGGAGCGGCAATGAGGATCGCAGCTGCGGTTTGTGCCCGTATGGGGAAGAAACGCATGTGCGGTTATTTGGGCGCACCCGCGGAGCCGCAGGAGCAGAACTTGGTCCGCAGGTGCGAGTTTGTGGCATTTAATGAAAAACCGCAGGTGCGGTCTATTGAGCGCAGGTGGGGTCCGCAGGTGCGAGAATTAGGACCGCAGGTGCGAAAATCTTGGGCAGAAAGTATATAAGTTGGACTTAGCGAATTTTGGTCTTCTTTTCACCATTCTCATTCGGGTTTGAAGCTTTTGGAGGGTCTTGAAAGAGGGAAATCGATAGTTCTTCTTTCAGGTAAGGTTTCAAGACTCTAAACTCGTTTATATGCGATTAAAGGTCTAATTAGTGGTGAAAATTTTGGGAAACTCAGTGCAAAAATGGGTAATTAGGGCTTGAGATTAAGTGACCTTCTAATGGAGATTTGAGGGGTCATTTGGACTCCGATTTCAGTGTTCTTGATGTATTTTACTCGTGAGAAGATGAGGATCATTATGGTGTAAATTTTATCGAGTTCTGAGACGTGGGCCCGGGGATCGGGTTTGGCTAATTTCTGGAATTGTGCCTAAATTTGATAGTTTTCGATTGGGTTTCGTTTCCTTAGCATATTTTGATGTTGTAAATCTGATTTTGATAGACTCGGAGCTTTTGGGAGTAGATTCGAGGGGCAAGCATATTGCAGAGTAGCTTTTCGGGCTGGTTTGAGGTAAGTAATGACTTTAAATCTTGTCCTGAGGGTATGAAACCCCGGACTTAGCATCTTTTCACTATTTTGGAGTGACATACACACTAGATGACAAGTGTGTGGCGGGCACTAATTGGAGAATTTGAAACTAGTTCTTCTTGAGGCAACTATTGAGTTGCGAAACTACTTTTAAATCATATGATAAATAGTATTTCTATGTTTTTGATATAATTGGGTTGTAAGAAATATTTGGGGCCTCATCCCGATCTGTTTAAACCCCTTGGGGGTTGTTTTCTGATATTCCTCACGTGGTAACTATGATTTTCACTCAGTCATTCTTGTTAAACTGTTTTGATACTCAGATTTGTTGATATTATTATTCATGATATAAAATATTGTTTTGGGTCGAGAACCCCGTTTATTTATGGCCGAGTGGCATTCTGAGAGTTTCTGACTGAGTGAGGCCGAGGACCAATATTGTGAGGATATTTGGATCGGTCTGCACGCCGCAGCATGTTGCACTGTTATGATATATGAGAGGCTGAGTGCCAGAGTGATTATTGCCATGATTTGGTTGTTTATAGCACTTGGGTTGTATGAGCCCCTCCAGAGTCTGTACACCCCTAGTGAGCGCATGTACCTACTGAGTGCGAGTGCGGAGTGATAAGTGATTGGGAGGCATGAGTGACCGTGAGGTTGCCCGAGGGGCTGATGCTGAGTGATTGTGAGGTATGCTGAGTGACTGATTCTGAGTGGTGATTTGCCCGAGGGGCGGTTTATGATATTTGTTTTGCTGAGTGACTATTTACGATTCATTTCACCTTTAAACTAATATTTCTTGGGTATTTTGGTGAAGTCATTGGAAATTAAAAATTTTCGAAAAGAGTTTTACTGAAATTGGCTTTTAAAGCGTACCGATTTGTTGTATACACTATAGGAAAGAAAGGATGTTTTATTGTGACTTGATGATTTGATTCTTTGTGTCTCTTACTGCTCAAGACCTGATTTATTTTCATTACTACTGAGTTGGCGTACTCATCATTACCCCCTGCACCTCTGTGTGCAGATTCAGGTGTTGATACCAGGCGTTAGCCATCTTATTACTAACGGAGCCAGAGTTGGGACATCGAGGTAGCTGTCAGCATCCACAACATCTCTATTTCCCTTTCCTTATTTTGTACTAGTACTTCGGTCTGAGTCTTGTATTATGACAGTAGTATTATTAGTATCCTTCTTAGATGCTCGTGACCTGTTGGCTCCGGATTTTAGGAATGGTTGTAGATTGTTTAGCTTGTTTGTTTTACTTAAACATTTAATGATTTATATACGTTTTATGAAATTTTGAAAACGATTTGGGAAATTTTGAAGAGAAAAAAAACTTAAATATGTGATTGTTGGCTAGACTAGTTCCACGATAGGCGCCATCACGGCCGGTTTAGGATTTGGGGTCGTGACAGTCACACACTTTGTAGCATTGATTCTAATGCAAAGTGGACGCAGACTAACAAAAACGCTCACCTTGAGATGCTCCGGTTCGACTTCAACAAAACGGCCAAGTTATGGCAAAACTTTGTGCAAGCTAGATTAATGCTCGTTGAGCATAATAGTGAGTGCACTTGAGATCAAGTGTGCGTGATCTACTTTTTGATGATCGGGCGACCCCTAAATGTGGGCGAGCTCATGCTTGGAGAAATAGCCCTCACCCATTTTCGAGGGAGGATCAAGAGGTTCTTTTTTGGAAACATCCTGACACAATACATGCTATCTCGTGAGGTACCGGAGTACCCTGGCTATGATGAGGTAGTGGAGGCACCCACAACATTGTTGGACATCACATCCATGCTAGAGTCCACATCCAAGCTCACGCAAGCTGCTAAGAATGAGAGGGACAAAAACTTCAATAGGTATCTTTACAATTCCCTCAATGTTATCATGAGTAGGCTAAGGGTGTCAGATAAGGAGCGCATGCACTTGCGGAATGATCTCTCCAATTCTTCCAAGGAGATGTTGGGTATAGCACAAGGTAATCCCATTCATCCGTCTGAGGATGAAAACACTCACAAGGGATTGGACGATGAAGATGATGATGATGAAGTTAGGGGACCAATGGCTTTGGTTTTCTTAGGTGATGATGATGAGACCATTGGCGCAGCTGGTGGGCATTCTGAGGAGGCATCCTCCGACTAGCAAGGAGTTCTTTCTTTCCACCTTAATCTACCTTTGAGAGGTTGTAGAACCCTTAGGAAATCCCACATTCTTGAATTCTTGTCGTGCGAATCCATTTTATTCAGCCAAAAGCGTAACTCTTTGAATTCCTTTCGTGTATTCAAATGTGCACGTGAGCGCCTGGTATTAGTTGTGCATCGATGACTTGTCACTTCCAGGGACGAGACGTGATTTTTAGCATGTTGATAATGGTCCATTTTGGAGGACTTAAGGCCGGATTCTGTCTGTGACTTGAGTGCTGAGATTTTGTTTGTGTGAGCACGTGCATTTGGGGACTTATATGTCCGTTTGTGTCCTTATTGATGGGACTTTGTGACTAGATGGCTGCATGGTGAGTGTGATTTGATGGTTATACGTGTTTAGGTTATTTTATTGTGACAAAATGAATTGACGGGAGATGTAACAAGAACCATTGGGTATTTGACTTTTGTCTCGAGTTAGAATATGGCCTCGAGTTTTGAGTGTATTGGAGGACCTCTCGTGTTGTTTAGATGTGGAGTGAAGCGTATCCTTCTGTTGTGTTCTGAGCTTATGGTGATGTCTTTTGGGCCGACCAATGCCCCATCAACGTTCATGTATTTGATTAACAGTGTATTCAGTCATGTTATAACTCCTCTGTTATTGTATTCATTGATGGCATCCTGGCCTACTCACGTAGCTAGGGATAACATACTCAGCGTTGACGGTGGTATTATAAAGATTTAGGGAGGAGAAGCTCTAAGCAAAGTTCCCCAAGTGTAAACTTTGGCTCAGTTCAGTGGCATTCTTGGGACACGTGGTGTCCAGTGAAGGTATCCATGTGGGCAAATGAGTGGAGTAGAGCTTCCAGAAGCTCAAGAATTCTTGGACCCCAACTCAGTGTTAATTTTGCCTCCAGCTTCAGGTTCTTATACTGCTTATGGTGATATCTCGAGGGAAGGCATTAGTTGTGTTCTAATGTAGGAGGGTAAAGTCATTGTGTAATAGCTATGATCTCCGGAAGCGTATAGAGAGATATCAGTTTGAGGCTAAGTAGGCAGGGGCATCTCCTACGGGTTGTCCTGAGGTGTGTGACTCTTATGTTGATCTGTAGTAAGTTCTCTTCTACCAGTAAATGATGTATGTTGTAATTTGAGTTTAGATCGATTGTGGGAGTTGGCATGACCATTACAATGGTGAACGCGAGAAATGCATACGATTGGAAGGTTAGATGGTTTGGGTCATACGAGCTTATGAAGGATTTAGTTGAATCTCACCACAGTATGGTGACAGTGATAGCGTATGGGCATCGTGAGTTATTGTTTGTCTTGATCTTTTGTCTTTGAGTCAAGTGGGGGAGCCCGTCAATGATAAGTTGATTGCACGATTATGTGTTGTAGTGGTAGGATCGAGGTATATTGGTGAGCTAGATAAGACCTGCAGCAGTGGAGACTGGGAATGACTCGATGAATGGAAAATTCTTCGATATAGGTTGGGATGTACTCTACGAGTAAATGTACTTTATTGAATGATTGAGTTGAAATTGTAAAAAGCGTAGTGTGTGCAGTGTATGAGTGTGCTTGTTGCTTCAAAGGCGTGGATTACTTTCCTAGTATGTGGTTTGCAAGCGAGGTCATATCGTTCTGTTTACTTGGTTAGTGTAATTGAAAATGCGTAGAGTGAATGACGTTCGAGAATGGTTCAGACGGATTCAAGGTTATATATAGCGAGTGAGGATCTTCAAGGTGTGAATTGGGCTAGAACTGAGATTTACTGGGAAGGTGCCAAGGCTTGTGGTGTATTTACATTATCATGGATTCTATCTATCATTATCAGAAGAGTGAAGGTAATGACTTTAAATTCGCAGGAAGTCTCTTCAGGGTAAGTACTTCTAAGGTGGTGCTTTTGGGGATATTTGAGAGAGCACTCAGCGGCTTATGAGCCTTAGACAGTATATTTTATGCTCGAGTTTCGTGCGGTGAGTCTGGATTGAGAATTCCGATATTATGGCAGGAGGAAGTATCAATTCAAAGGTAAGTCAGAAGGAACTTGAATAAATAGGACAACTTGGTAGTAGGTCGGATCGGCATGATAAGGGATATGATTAGTTCTGTGGGTGTTATGAAGTAATGAGTTGTTATAGGTATTTCTTGGCAGTTCTCTTGGGATTTGGTGGCAGACGTAGCTTGGGTAAGTTAGAAGGATTCGGTCCTGACGGTTGGTGTTGTACAAATGTGAATCGGAGAGTCCTTGACGGTTTCTACCACGGTTAGAGAGGTATATTTTCTACTAGCGTGAGGGCCATGTGATGTATAGTGATTTCGCTTCTAAATGGGATCAATAGAAAGTTCTTGGCTAGTTGGGTATGTAGTTGTTTGTGGCTCGGAAGGGAGCATGAAGTTCTCATATTTATCATAGGATGGCATGGCGTATGCGGTATTTTGTGTATAGTGGAGATTGGCATACGTGCGGTCACGGTTCAGTTCTGGAAGAAAGGTCAGCACTGGCAGTTTCAGATGTCTAGGTAAGGATACCACTATTGGGTGGCTTGATAAGGGTATACACTCAGAAAGGTCAATGTATTTGAGTTAAGGGTGCTTCATTGAAATGGCGACGCTCTCTTTTTGGATCGACTGCGGATATTCAATGTTGCTTGGGGACACAGAGGAATTATGGGGGCATCCCTCGTGGAATGAGTGAGAATCAGGGATGTGTTATGTATTTGAGCGGTTGACTGGAGATCAGATATAGTAAGTTGTGCACTTCATGGACTTCGAGTCTGGGAGTTTTCATAAACAAATTATTTTGTAATTGTGAACTACGAGGATGTGAGAAAAGCTATTCAGGTGTTAGTATATGCCATGAGTCAGTCATTGTAAACTTTCAGAGAGTTATCTACCTGTTGTGGGTGACCAGAGCTGACTTAGAGTTATTGGTAGGCCAGTATGGGTGTGTGTTCTGCACCGAGTCGGAATTGTTGACTCCGAATTGCAATTGTTGAGAGATGTACCATTTGATTGTCATTGAGATTATTCGTGTTTTGGAGTGATCTATGAGTTGCCTTTCGCTGTTCGAGGAGTTTTGATCGTTGGTTATATGTCCATAGGGTGCGGTTCTGTCGGGGCTTTATAGCGAGATTTTAGTAAAGTAAGTAATTGGGTGTTGCAAGATTGAGACGTGTAGGTTATGTTATTTCTGGTTCGGGTGGCATGGTATCATCTGATTTTCCCGTGGTTATGGAAATGCACTTTGAGTACTAGGTGTCTTGGAGTATTTCATGTGGTCCATTGGTTGGATGGGATCACGCTTTGGAGCAGAGTTAAGTAGAGGTATGATCCTTGGTGTCAGATTCGCGTGATATGGTTTCACGATGTGTACCAGGCTTTTAGCGTGATGCGGTAATGGTAAGTGTTAGTGGCAGGATAGTCCTCTCGTATGAGTCTTCTTTGTTTTATGAATTGAGCTTTTGGGATTTTTTTATTGAGCGCACAAGTTATGGCTCTGGATGGTATTGATGCTGATCGGACGAATGGTTGCTGGCTTCTACGTGTTCTTTCATCATCGGCAGTATATGGAAGTGGTAGAGCGAGGCATTGCTTGATAAGAGGATATGTACCGGTATTGGGTTGTTTTGAGAAGCTATTGTGGATATGAGTTATCTCTATGGGTGGTTGAGTCATGCGGTATATTATGTGATTTCATCTTGTGTTACAGATATGGCTTGATACAGAGTGTTCAGACTATTTCAGCTTATAGTCGTGGAAATTTGATCTTGTAAATTATTTCAGAAGTGGAAATTTGGTTCTAAGGTTATGGGTCAGGATTAGAGTTCAGAATTACAACTATGTGGTGCTATTGGACCTATATGGGGTAGGGTGACGTGGGATCACCTCCGAATATGTGCATGTTAGATTACACAGCAATTTTGGTGGTGTTTGGAATAGCTCTAGGCACGTTCGAGGATGAACGTATGTTTAAGTGGGGGAGAATGTAACGACCCGGTCGGTCGAATCGTAGAATTTGCACCGTTATTCCTGTTTCTTCCTTGTTATGCATTGTTTAGCTATTTAGGATGTGTTAGAGTCAGTTGGTTCGGGTTCGAAATGGATGTAGGGGAATTGAGACACTTGGTCTCTTAAAGTAGCCTTATAGTTGGAAAAGTCAACTGGGAGTTGACTTATTGATAAACGACCTCGGAATGTAGCTTGGAGGTCCGGTGTAGATTTAGGCTTGAATTGGCGAAAGTTAGTTTTTGGTTATTTCCGGTCGGCAGTGGAAAATAGGGTATCGGGGTCGGAATGGAATTCTGGAAGTTGGAGCAGATCCACAATGTCATTTTGGAGGTGCTTTGGATGGTTTCAGCATCGTTGGTGGAATTTAGAAATTTCAAAGTTCATAGGCTTGAATTCGATGTGATTTTGATGTTTTTGCATTGTTTTTGGTGTTTCGAAGGCTCGACTAAGTTTTAATGAGGTTATGGGATGTGTTGGTATGTTTGGTTGGGATCCCGAGGGCCTCAGGATGGTTTTGAGTGATCAACGGGAAGTTTGGAAGCTTATTCTTGCTGCTGAAGTTGTTGTTGCTATCATTTCCGCACCTGCGGATATTGGACAGCAGTTGCGAGTCACATGAGCGGCAATGAGGATCGCAGGTGCGGTTTGTGCTTGTCTGGGGAAGAAACGCAGGTGCAGTTATTTGGGCGCACCTGCAGAACCGCAAGAGCGGAACTTGGTCCGCAGGTGCGAGTTTGGGGCATTTAATAAAAAACCGCATGTGCGGTCTATTGAGCGCAGGTACGGTCCGCAGATGCAAGAATTAGGACCGCAGGTGCGAAAAGCTTGGGCAGAAGGTATATAAGTTGGATTTAGCGAATTTTGGTCTTCTTTTCACCATTCACATTCGGGTTTGAAGCTTTTGGAGGGTCTTGAAAGAGGGAAACCAATGGTTCTTCATTAAGGTAAAATTGTTGGACTCTAAACTCGTTTATATGTGATTAAAGGTCTAATTAGTGGTGAACATTTGGGGAAAATCAGTGCAAAAATGGGTAATTAAGGCTTGATATTAAGAGACCTTCTAATGGGGATTTGAGGGGTCATTTGGACTCCGATTTCAGTGTTCTTGATATGTATAGACTCGTGAGAGGATGCTGATCATTATGGTGCAAATTTTATCAATTTCTAAGACGTGGGACCAGGGGCCGGGTTTGGCCAATTTCAGGAATCGTGCCTAAATTTGATTAGTTTTTGATTGGGTTTAGTTTCCCTAGCATATTTTGATGTTGTAAATCTAATTTTGATAGACTCGGAGTTTTTGGGAGCTGATTCGAGGGGCAAGAGTATTGCGGAGTAGCTTTTCGGGCTGGTTTGAGTTAAGTAATGACTTTAAATCTTGTCCTGAGGGTATGAAACCCCAGACTTAGCATCTTTTCACTATTGTGGAGTGACGTACACGCTGTATGACGAGTGTGTGGCGGGCACTAATTTGGGAATTTGAAACTAGTTTCTCCCGAGGCAACTATTGAGTTGCGAAACTACTTTTAAATCATATGATAAATAGTATTTCTATGTTTTTTATATAATTGGGTTGTAAGCCATATTTGAGGCCTCGTCCCGATCTGTTTAAACCCCTTGGGGTTTTTTTTTCTGATATTCCTCACGTGGTAACTATGATATTAACTCAGTCATTCTTGTTAAACTGTATTGATACTCAGATTTGTTGATATTATTATTCATGATATAAAATACTATTTTGGGTCGAGAACCCCATTTATTTATGGTCGAGTGGCATTCTGAGAGTTTCTGACTGAGTGAGGCCGAGGGCCAATATTGTGAGGATATTTGGATCGGGCTGCACGCCGCAGCATGTTGCACTGTTATGATATATGAGAGGCCGAGTGCTAGAGTGATTATTTCCATGATTTGGTTGTCTATAGCGCTTGGGTTGTAGGAGCCCCTCCAGAGTCTGTACACCCCCAGTGAGCGCATGTACCTACTGAGTGCTAGTGCGGAGTGTCGAGTGATAAGTGATTGGGAAGCATGAGTGACCGTGAAGTTTCCCGAGGGGCTGATGCTGAGTGATTGTGAGGTATGCTGAGTGACTGATTCTGAGTGGTGATTTGCCCGAGGGGTGGTTTATGATATTTGTTTCGCTGAGTGACTATTTACGATTCATTTCATCTTTAAACTAATACTTCTTGGGTATTTTACTGAAGTTGGCTTTTAAAGCGTACTGATTTGTTGTATACACTGTTGGAAAGAAAGGCTGTTTTATTGTGACTTGATGATTTGATTCTTTGTGTCTCTTACTGCTCAAGACCTGATTTATTTTCATTACTACTGAGTTGGCGTACTCATCATTAATCCCTGCACCTCTGTGTGCAGATTCAGGGGTTGATACCGGGCGTTAGCCATTTTATTACTCACGGAGCCGGAGTCGGGACATCGAGGTAGCTGTCAGCGTCCACAACATCTCTATTTCCCTTTCCTTATTTTGTACTAGTACTTCGTTCTGAGAATTGTATTATGATAGTAGTATTATGGTATCCTTCTTAGATGCTCGTGACCTGTTGGCTCTAGATCTTAGAATGGTTGTAGATTGTTTAGCTTGTTTGTTTTGCTTAATAATTTACAAGTCGTTTCTAAGATTTATATACGTTTTATGAAATGTTGAAAACGATTTGGGAAATTTTGAAGAGAAAAAAAAGCGTAAATATGTGATTGTTGGCTAGACTAGTTCCACGATAGGCGCCATCACGACCGGTTTAGGATTTGGGGTCATGAAAGTCACACACTTTGTAGCGTTGATTCTAATGCAAAGTGGACGCGGATTAACGAAAACGCGCACCTTGAAATGCTCCGGTTCGACTTCAACAAAATGGCCAAGCTCTGGAAAAACTTTGTGCAAGCTAGATTAATGCCCGTTGAGCATAATAGTGAGTGCACTCGAGCTCGAGTGTGCATGATATACATTTTGTTGACCAGGCGACCCCTAAATGTGGGCGAGGTCATGCTTGGAGAAATGGCCGTCACCCATTTTCGAGGGAGGATCAAGAGATTCTTTTTTGGAAACATCCTGACACAGTACATGCTATCTCGTGAGTTACCGGAGTACCCTGGCTATGATGAGGTAGTGGAGGTGCCCACAACATTGTTGGACATCACATCCCTGCTAGAGTCCACATCCAAGCTCACGCAAGCTACTAAGAATGAGAGGGACACAAATTTCAATAGGTATCCTTACAATTCCCTCAATGTTATCATGAGTAGGCTAAGGGTGTCAAATGAGGAGCGCATGCACTTGCAGAATTATCTCTCCAATTCTTCCAAGGAGATGTTGGGCATAGCACAAGGTAATCCCATTCATCCGTCTGAGGATGAAAACACTCACAAGGGATCGGACGATGAGGATGATGATGATGAAGTTACAGGACCAATGGCTTGGGTTCTCTTAGGTGATGATGATGAGCCTATTGGCGCAACTGGTGGGCATTCTGAGGAGGCGTCCACCGACTAGCAGGGAGTCATTTTTTTCCACCTTAATCTATTTTGAATTTATTATGCATCGGGGACTATGCATTGTTTAAGTGTGGAGTCTCGGAATGCTCCTTGGATTGTAATTGTATAAAAGAAATTTTTGTTAGTGTTGTTGTTTTATTTTCTTTATTACCTTTGTATAAATTCTTTATTACTTTTTAGCTTAATTTAAGACTAATATAGTCTAATTAGATAAACTGAAGAAGAAAAAAAAAATTAGAAAAAGTTTGAACTTTTCCCGACGATTGATCTGTTGGAAAATTTTCTTGAGGGATTAAAGTTCGATTAAAAATACCAAAAAGATTTTCTTTTGTTTTTTAGGTAGTTAGGTAGTATCCTTTGGTTTTTCTTTCGACGCCGGTTTTTCTCCAAGGGTGTAGCTCGAACCGGGTAATTTAGTTTAGCTTTTTTTTTGGAGTAGGGTAAGGGAGAAAACTAAGATTGCTCTGAGATACATATTGACATGTTTGGTGTTGGCAAGTTAAGTTATTGCATGCAGTCTGTCTTCCTGCATATATGATTTGAATTGTAATGCCCAAGTAAATTAAGTAGCCTACTCTTTGACGCCTTTTTCTCAGTTGACTGACTTGTATGCCACCTAGTGCATTGTTGCTTGAAAATTCTCAACTTGATATGCTTTCTTGACTTGAGAGTCGCACAGAAACATCTTAAGTGAGTCAAGTGCCATGTGTGTGTAAGGATTGTTGATATTCTGTGCTATCTTGTGGAGTCAACTTTCCCCTGTGTGTTAATCAACGGGAAATCATTAAGGTGTGCTTGTCTAGGAGATGTCGTAGGCGTTTCTTGCTTGACCATAAAGGTTCTTGTCACTAACAAATAAAATTTTCTCGTTGCTAGCCCCTTTGAGCCTATAGGCTGTTTCCTTGGCAACCACATTACAAGCCGTACTCCTAGTTTGTTCTTAATTCGAGATTGCTGAACCTTCACCTCCTAAGGCACTTAGTCGCTAAAAGAAGTAAGGTGAGAGATTGTGAAGTGGCTTTCGAGTGAAACCATGGAAGGGCCCTTAAGGTGCACTAAAATTGTGAATAAAGGTCACTAGTTTATGAACTTTAATGTATGCAGTGTGTGAAGAAAAAGAAAAAAATTGCAAGAAAATGCAAATAAAAGTTCAAGTAATGTTGAAAGGCACACACATCTTAATCCTTCTCACTCGTGCTAGTGAAACCATAGAGGTGCTTAATGGAAAAAGAGGGCTATGTTAGTTATGGTGTATGACAAGTGAATGGGGTGAAAAGAAATTGCGCTTGAATTGTGAGTGTAGTGTATTTAAGTGCTTAGGAGGGTTAGTCACTATTCCTAAATGTATCCTACCCATCACGTAGCCTACATTACAACCTTAAAGTCTTAATTGATCCTAGATTTGGCTAGCTTAGATTAGTAGAGATGTACACTACGGGCAAGCTTATGGTACGACCACGGGATGCACACGAATTCTTTGTGAGAGTGAGTAAATGTTGTTCAATTGTGTGATGTCCTTAATTTATGTTCAATGAAATATTTGAATGTGTGGACTACTTTGATATTCACTTTTTTACTTGTGGTGACGACACTTGATCTCATGACGGATTGGTGATGTTGTACACTTTCTTGTGTTGGGTGAGTGCATGAGTTGAGGATGCTTAGTGGTAACGAGTCGTGTCTTGAGGTAAGGTGGTTGTGGAGAGTTTGCTTGAGTTGGATGAATAACGTTGAGTATACTTAGGCTATTTAAAAACGGGAAGAATGTGAAGTTTGTGTGTTCATGCTTAATTGCCGATATCGATCATAGTCAAAAGATAGGATGTTTGATTGAATTAATTGTGAAGTTCTCTTTCATAGTGATAAGTACTTCCTTTGTGCACAAGGTGGTATTATCTAAATCTGTGGGTTGGGTTTGTAGCTTTTCAAATTTGTTCGAATTTTGAAGATGATTGTGGGATGAGCCTCTTACGGGGGTTTGAGATCGCTTCTTGTCTATGTCGGATTTACTAGTGAGATCCCTGCTAACATATTTAAGTTTTTGAGTGTTCAAGTACTTACCTGTTGCTGCATTGAATATTTTAACATTAATACCTTCATCCTCCTCGTGGTAAAACGTTTCATTTTCTCGAGAAAGAGACAGTCTGACATTCCTCTTCTTCTGGAGCCAATGTTTGTGGTTTTTGGTTATCTGTCGTATTGGGTTGTGCCACTAATTCATATGTCCAGTTGGTGGTTTAGAATAGGGGCATCGT
Organism: Nicotiana undulata; assembly: GCA_005239495.1. Classification (NCBI taxonomy): domain Eukaryota; kingdom Viridiplantae; phylum Streptophyta; class Magnoliopsida; order Solanales; family Solanaceae; genus Nicotiana; species Nicotiana undulata. The sequence continues at coordinate 29,368 of MDKH01028806.1, forward strand.
AGAATAGTGTGACCTAACCTGCCATAATTTTTGCAAAGGAAAGGTTCACCTTCATATTGAATTAAATGCTCGTGTGTTCCAACGAGGATGTAGGGTTTGGCTGGTGTGTCCAAAGGTACTTCAATGCAGAGTCGAGCATATATTTCCCTAACAGTTGCAGATGTGCAGGCGCCGATCTTAAGAAGCCTACCAATTTCATTTCCAAGATTTTGTAATACTAGGACATAGTAGAATTCCGTTGGGAGGTGAGGTAGTTGAATCCAAACTGTTGATATGTGTGGTTTGGCCTCATTTGCTACAAAACTTGGAGTCCACCTCTGTATTGATAGGTAGTAGCTATTTATGAACCATGTCCCATGTTGCAATGCTCGTGCCATGTTGTCCTATGAATTGAACTTGACTATATAGTAGTCTGCACCTAAGCCAATTAGTGGAAAAGATTATGTGATTTTCCACATTTCTTGCACCTTTCTTTTGAGGTATTGGTGTTGGATTCTCTTACTAAGTAGTTTTATTATTAAAGAGTATCTCCAGGGATGGTGGATCCGCTGAAGGTCCTCTACTGGTAGGTTAACTTGTAGGTCTCCTTCGTGCTTCTCCATCTCATTCACAATAGGCTCCTCAGTGTTCCCTATTTCCATTGGTGCAAAAGTGTTTGACATTGTAATTGATATGGGTTTTTTCTAGGGACTTGACGAGGAGTGTATCTTTTGAAAGAAGACTAGAGGGTGTGTGGTCGTGTGTTGCCATGAACCCTCCAAAAGCTACACTCAAGCTGTTTGAAAAGCACTTTGCAAGATTCCTGTGGGGTTCCATTGGTGACAAAAATAAATTTCATTAGAGCTCTTGGAAAAATCTTTGTGTACCTAAGGAGGAGGGTGGGATCGGAATTAGAAGAATGGAAGACATCAATGAAATTTGCATTATTAAGAGTTGGTGGAGGTTCAGAACCTGCCCTTCTCTATGGGCAGACTACCTAAGAGTTAAATATTGTAGTAGGTCTCATCCTGCTAAGAAGGTTATTGGCCCTGGCAACTCCCACTCCTGGAAAGCTCTTCTTAACGGGAGAGACATTGCTGAAAAGAATATTACTTGGAAGATTAACAAAGGCAACTGCAGTTTCTGGTGGGACAATTGGACAGGTAAAGGACCACTTGCTAAAGTGGTCAATCATACTAACATTTTTGGTAAGCTTTCTGTTTCTCATTTTTCCAGGAACGAGGAGTGGAATACGAACAAATTGGAGCAACTCCTGCCTATCTATATTGTTCAACATATCATCATCATCCCTAGAGGGAAGCAGGACAATAATGGCCAAGCCATTTGGAATCTCACTGAGAAGGGGCACTACTCTAATGCATCAGCCTGGCACATTGTTAGAACTATCAAACAGAGAAATCCTCTTCTAAGCAAAGTTTGGCATGATTGTATTCCCTTCAAGATGTCCTTTTTGGTTTGGAGAATGATACAAAAAAGCTCCCGTTTGATGACACCATTAGGAAATTTGGCAATCAACAAGCGTCGAGATGCAATTGTTGTAGCATCCCACATTCAGAAAGTTTGGAGCATGTTTTCATTAATAGTGAGGTTGCGAGAAATTTATGGGAATTCTTTGGAAAGTTTGGCATGATTGTATTCCCTTCAAGATGTCCTTTTTGGTTTGGAGAATGATACAAAAAAGCTCCCTTTTGATGACACCATTAGGAAATTTGGCAATCAACAAGCGTCGAGATGCAATTGTTGTAGCATCCCACATTCAGAAAGTTTGGAGCATGTTTTCATTAATAGTGAGGTTGCGAGAAATTTATGGGAATTCTTTGGAAATCCTCTGGGAGTTCGGCGTCAAGCCGCTTCCATTAGTAGTGTCCTCACTCAATGGTGGCAGAGGAAACCAAAGAATTTGGTCAATAAAATGATCCTTCACATTATTCCTATCACCATCTCCTGGTAGATATGGAAAAGCTATACATCTTGCAAGTTTGGAGAAAATAAGAAATTTGTGCTATACAAAATGAAGTCTCAAATCATTTGAAATATTAATATTAATGCTGCAATAAACAAGAAATACCCCACGATTAAGACCCATTATCACTGGCACGAAAATTGTGAGATGATTGAACAACTTAAACCTATCCCTATATGGAAGAGTGTGATATGGGAGATGTCTCCAAGGGGTTATCTGAAGCTGAATACTGATGGAAGTCTTAACAAACAAAATGGAAAAGCAGGGATTGGAGGGATTCTCAGAGATGAAGAGGGAGGCTTTGTCATGCCTTTTTTTATTCCTATCAACTGTAATAGCATCAATGAAGCATAATTGAAAGCCATCAAGTATGGATGTGAATGGTGCAAAAACAAAGGAATATCGAACTTCAGTGTGGAAACTGACTCGAGGATGGTCCATGGCATACTACAAACCAAAAAGCTAAGCAACAACAAGCTGAAACAAGAGGCCGAGAAAGTAATGGAGATCCTGGACACCTGCAGGGCACCCGTTACTCATTGCCTTCGCGAAGAAAATCAAGTTGCAGATTGGTTAGCTAAAGAGGCAACCAAAGCTAACGAAGGTATCACACATACGGATTTTAGACAGGTACCAAAAGCGGCCAAGGGCCCTTTTATCATGGATATGTTGCAGGTCCCTTCCCTTAGAATTAGATATGAAAAATCAATTTTTTTGTTAGTTAACTCTGTGTATAATGAGAGGAAATGGTCTAATATGTATTTTTGCCCATAGATTCTTCCTCTCCTTAGGTAGAAAGGTATCCCCGAGGTAAGGTTTATGTCCCCCTATAACAACCCGGTCGGTCGTTACGTAGAATCTGCATGATATTTACTGTTATTGCATTGTCATAGGTTGGTTATACTATTAGTGAAGAGTTAGAGTTGGTAGGCACGAAATCGGGATGGTTGTAGTGAGAATTTAGCCATTTAGTCTTTAAAAATAACTTTAAAGTGGAAAAAGTCAACTGAGAGTTGACTTATTGGTAAACGACCTCGAAATGAGGATTTTATGGCTCGGATAGCTTCGTTAGGTGATTTGGGACTTAGGAGTGTGTTCAGAATATTTTTGTGATGTCCGGTGTAGATTTAGGGTTGAATTGGCGAAAGTTAGTTTTTGGTGATTTCCGGTCGGCAGTGGAAAATTGGCTATTGGGGTCGGAATGGAATTTAGGAAGTTGGAAAAGGTTCGTAATGTCATTTTGGATATGTCTGCAAAATTTCAGGTTAATCGGATGTGTTTTGGATAGTTTCGGCATCGTTGGTGGATTTTAGAAATTTAAAAGTTCTTAGGCTTGAATCCGACGTGATTTTGGTGTTTTGATGTTATTTGTGGTGTTCCGAGAGTGCAACTAAGTTTGAATGATCATTTACGATGCGTTGGTAAATTTGGTTGGGGTTCCGAGGGGCTCGAGATTTATTTCGGATAGTTAACGGGCATTTTGGCTTTGGAAAAGTCTGTTGTTTTTCTGGTGTTAGCACAACAGTATTTTGTGCATCGCGATCGTGAGGTCAGGTCCGCGATCGCGTAGAGTGGAATGAGGCCAGGAGGAAAATGTTTAATGCGATCGCAGAGTGTGGGTTGTGATCGCGTAGCGCTGGATGTCTGTTCAGTGCGATCGCGTGCGATAAGTCGCGATCGCGTAAGGTTAGCAGGTCGAGTCAGGAGGCCACGCACTTGTTCTTCGTGAACGCGGTCAGAGGTACGCGATCTCATAGGCCTGGGAGGTAAAGCATCGCGATCGCATAGCTCTAGCCGCGATCGCAGAGGGTAATTTTGTGCATATGGAAATTTGTGCTTCACGATCGCGATGTGGGTCCCGCGATCGCGATGAATAAAGACCTGGGCAGTATTTAAATAAACCCTCCGCGACCAATATCCACTTTTCTACTTTTTTTGAATGGGAAGAATCTTTTGAGGCGATATTTAAGAGAGGAAATCATTGTTCTTCATTGAGGTAAGGAATTCGACCCTAAAACTTGATTATATGTGATTAAGGATCAAAATATCAGTGTTTAATTCATGAAAATCAGTAGAAAAAGATGGAATTAGGGCTTGAGAATATGAGACCTTCTAAAGATGATTTGAGGGGTCAAACGAACACTGATTTTAGAGTTATTTATATGTACGGACTCGTGAGATGATGAAGAACAATTTGGTATAAAATTTTCGAGTTCCGAGATGTGGGCCGGGGGGGTCAGGTTTTGGCTAATTTCGGGTTTTGTGCAAAAAATGATATTTTTCAATTGGAATTCATTCCCTAAGCATATTTATGAGAAAAATCTGATCTTTATAGATTTGGAGCACTTGCAAGTTGATTCGAGAGAAGCGGGTTGCAGAGTAGCTTTTCGGGCTAGTTTGAGGTAAGTAATATCATTAAATCCTGTCCTGAGGGTATGAAACCCCGGACTATACATCCTTTCACAGATTTGGAGTGATGCACATACTGGATGACGAGTGTGGAGCGTGCACGAATTGGAAATTTGGAAAAAAATGTTCCCTTTTAGGCAACTTTTGAGTTGCGAAACTGCTTTTAAAGCATATGAGTTATAATATTACTATGTTTTGATATATTTGGGTGTAAGCCATGTTTGGGGCCTAGTGCCGATTTGTTTAACCCCTTGGGGGTTATTTTACTGATATTCTCACTACTTTGAAACTATGATTTTACACTCAGTCTTTCTTGTGAAATTGTTGACACTCTTATTTGAAAATATTACTATTTCTTGAAATGAAATACTATTTTGGGTCGAGAACCCCGTTTTATTCATGGCCCGAGTGTCATGCTGGGAGTGTCTGACTGAGTGTGGCCGAGGGCCAATGTTGTGAGGATGTTATGATATGAGTAAGGCCGAGGGCCAATGTTGTGAGATGTTATGATATGAGAGAGGCCGAGTCCTGAGAGTGATTTATGCCATGATTTGGCTTGTTTATAGCGCTTGGGTTGTAGGAGCCCCTCCGGAGTCTGTACACACCCCCAGTGAACGCAGGTACCTACTGAGTGCGAGTTCCGAGTGACGGGTGATTGGGAGGCATGAGTGACAGTGAGGTTGCCCGCAGGGCTGATACAGAGTGATGGTGAGGTGCTGAGGGAAATTGTTATGAGTGATGATTATGGCCCGAGGGGCAGTTTTATGATGATATTTTACTGAGTTTTGACTATGATTCACTTCATTTTTCAAACTGATGTTACTGAGAGTTTTACTGAAATATATTGAAAATATACTTGTTTCAAAAGATTTTCTGGAAATTAGTTTCGAACTTATGTATACTGTATTGAGATTTGATGTTTTACTATTTTGTGGATTGGTGTTTTGTGCTGTGTGTTTCATATACTTTAGACTGTGATTTATTTTCATTACTACTGAGTTGGTGTACTCATCATTACTCCCTGCACCCCTGTGTGCAGATCCAGGTACTGGTTCGGAGCAGTAGTCGTCCGAGCTCGTTGTCATCAGCGTTTGGGATTTCGAGGTAGTTGTCCAGCGTCCGCAACTTCTCCTCTTCCCTTCTTCATATAGTTCTTAGTATTTGATTCATAGACATTATTATGACATTAACAGAGTTAGTTTATTTCTTAAATGCTCGTGATCGGTTGACTCCAGTCTTGGGGGTTTTGTTTAGACAGTAGATTATATTATAATTGCTTAAAGACTAAGAGAAAAATGTTAATTTCTTATTTTGCTGATTATTATTGCTTTTTTGAATTATTATAATAGAACAGATATGTAGTAATGTGATGGTTGGCTAGCCTAGTTCCACGATAGGCGCCATCACGATCGTGACATCCCCTATGTGTAACCTTTTTTGTTTATATAATAGACATGGTAGGGGTCCAGCCAAACCCCCCAACACCTCAGGGGATGAAAACCTGGGTGATTGGTGTTTTATTAAAAAAAAATGATCAGTAACAGATCGTCGGGATTTATCATATCTGGAGGTTTGGGAGGAATTGAGGATTGTACCGGGTGATATTATATAGCCGCTCTTAAAATAATAGTCTATATATATATATACGCTATAGGATATAAATAATTTCGTTCGCAAGCTAAAAGTGATCTTTAGCTAAGAAGAAAAGACTATTCTGATCTACACATTCAAATATCTTATCAATGAAAATACTAAATTAGTGGTGTCAAAGAAATCAATTTAGATAGGTTGATAAATTCACGGTAGATTGTAAATAGTAAACCGTTCATATTTAGAATAGTAATTTTCTTTAACCTATATATATACACTGTAAAAATATTTTGTCCTATTTACCAAAATTAGTTGGAGTAGTATTAAATTACAACCACAAATATGTAACAGAATTAGTATGTCTATCCATACAAAAATACTTGTATCTGATATTACACAAAACAATGACTAAGGATATATAAAATAAGCAGTGAAGCTGAATAAGCGGAAATAGATGGGCCACCTTTGACATTAGCATTTTTTCTTTTTGGTTTTCCTTTGAAAAATTGATCCTTTAAATTATAGAGGGAGACAAAGTTATGTTTCTTCATCTTTTACAATTCTCTATTCTTTGGTAACACATTGCTCACCTTCCTTCCCCCACCTCCAACCCTCTCTATCTCCATCTATATATGTAATAATATATATACCCATGTAGAATTAAGCAACTCCACTTTTCGGATCTTCAAATATAATTTGAAGACCCCATAAAATTTCAGTTTGTGTCAATAAAGGTATCACCTTCGATTATACTGCGCAAATAAGGTAAAAATAACTTCTCCAAAAAAGAAAAACCTTTAGCGCAACGGTAAAGACGTCCGAAAAATTGCTGTGAAGCTGAATTTTTCAAGGAAAAAAAGGGCAAGATGAGGTTTATTATAGGCATGTGTTTCATAATTTTGTTCATGGCAACTCGAGTGAATAGCTTTGTGGGCATAACATGGGGCAGAATGCAGTCACAACAATTGGTTCCATCAATGGTTGTTGACTTACTTTTACAAAATAAAATTCCAGCATTGAGATTACGTACTTCAGGCTATGATATCAGTGAAATATTTTCTGGTACTAATATTAGCCTCAGTATTACATTGGTAAATAATTTCATGTGGCAGGCAAATAGGACAGACCTCGCGTATGCTTGGGTAAATGACCGAGTCAAGAATCCAATCAACAAAGGTGTAAAAATATTGTATGTCTTCAATCCTTTTTTTTTTTTTTGAACTATTATTATTGCAATCTAACATGTTGTGCCATTTGTTCCGACTATATTGTTATGCTACTGTTTGTTACTTTATTTTCATTATTTTTTGAGCTAGAGGCAGAGCTAGGGTTTGAACCTTATGTGTTTGGGATTATAATTCTTCTATGTTACTGGATGCTTAATTAATAATTTGAACATATTCATTGGATTCTTAATACGAATATAGGGTTTGAACAAAAAATATTGGGTTCAGCCGAACCCGCAACCAACACTGTGGTTCCGCCCCCTACCTTGAGCCAAGGGTATACCGAAAATAGCCTCTCTACCTTCATAAGGGAGGGGTAAGGTCTGCCTACACACTATCTTTCCCGGACCTCACATGTAAGATTAATTACACCGACTTTTTTTTTAATTTGTTGCTGTTGTTATCGTTGTATTATTGCAATCTCCTTACTTAGACTTTGTGATTTTATTCCTTACTATATGTTCTTGTATTTCTTCAGGGATGTAACCGTTGGGACTGAGCCATTTTCGAATACGTTTATGAAAGACGCAAGAACCGATCAAGTTGTGAACGTAATAAAATTGATACGAGAAGCTCTTGACGACATGGGATTAGGGTATGTGAAAACTACAACTTCCCATGGCATGGATGTTTTAAAGCTTACAAAAGTTCCATCAGAGGCCGATTTTCGCGACGACATAAAAGAAAAAATGCTTGAATCGTTAGAGTTCTATAATAAAACTGGAGCACCCTTTGATTTGATCATGTTTCCAATCCATTACATTAAAGAAGTATTGAATTACACAATGGAATTCGCGTTCTTCGATAATAAGAGCGAGTTCAAGATTCAAGATGGTAAGTTTACGTACACAAATGTTGTGGAGCTAATGGTAGATTCAGTTGCATGGGCAATAAGAAAAGCAGGATACCCTAATATGAAAATTATGATAGGTCAAATTGGTTGGCCAACAGATGGATATCCACACGCCAATGTTGAAAATGCAGAGAGATTTTATAAAGGTTTCTTGAAATTTATAGCTTCAAATAAAGGAACACCACTTAAACCAGGTCCTATAGATGTATTTCTCCATAGTTTATCAGATGAGAATCTGTTTCGTACGTTATTTGGTGCATTTCAAAGACACTGGGGAATTTACGAAGCAGATGGAAATCCAAAATACAAGATTGATTTTTTATTACAAGATCGTGATATTTATCCAACTCAGGCTAAGGGGATTGTGAAAATGCCAAATAGATGGTGTGTGTTTAATGGAAATAGAGCAGACATGGATTTGGTAAATAAGAATTATAATATTTCATGCACTATAGCAGATTGTACGTCCCTGGAAAAAGGAGCTTCATGTGATGGACTAAGTGATGATTCTAAAATTTCTTATGCTTTTAATGTATTCTTCCAAAAACACAAGCAGCTGGTAAAATCGTGTGATTTTGATGGTTTAGGCGAAATTACAGCAGAAAATCCATCAACGGGTAAATGCGAGTTTCCTATAGAGATATTGACATTCCAAGATCAAGCACTTAAAGATGGTATGATTTTACGAATTTGACAAATACGGAATGCTTTGTGCACTGGGCTGTCCTACTATTATTTTAGCGGTGGATCTAACATGATGGAATTGGTTGTGACTGAATTTAAATAGAAATGGAATGAAAGTTTTCCTCTACCACAAATAGCAAAGGCATTGTATGTCATGTAACAAGTGTGAAGAACATGTTTGTTGATCAAAATATATTCCAATTAATTAAAGGATATTACTTTCTATATTGCTTTTTGCCTTCACTTTAGTGCCTTTTTATATCTAGTTGCAACCCAACTTCTTGAAGGAAGCAAGTGCTTAATCTTAATTAGGCCACTTTTTTTGGAAAGGAAAAGAGGGAGGGAAAAGAGAGCACATTTTCAAATCATAAAATAAAAACTAAAAATAACAATAATGGTCACAATAAATAAAATATATAAGAAAGTACTGTTATTTTTTCAAAACAAATTCTCTTATTGTTATATTTCTTTATGATTACTCTTGCAAAATTAGACTTTTTGATTCCGAGTATGCATTTCGATCAATTTATTTTTTGTCAATCTATACAAAATTTCAGTAAATTATTGAAACTAGAAGATAATATTATGTATACGCCACATACATATAAGGACTTTTTTTTTTTAATTTTAAATAAAGCCAATCACCCAGGTTTTCATCTCCTGTGGTGTTGGGGGTTTGGCTAGACCCCTACCTTGTCAATTATATAAACAAAAAGTGTACACCGAGGGGGACATAAACATTACCTCATGAATACCTTTAACATAAAGAGAGGAAGAGTCTATGGGCAATAATACATATTAGACCATTTCCTCTCACTATACATCAAGTTAACTTACAAAAAAAATTGATTTTTCATATCTAAATCTAAGCGACGGAACCTGCCACATATCCATGAAGAAGGGTCCTTTGAACTCTTTTGGGAGTTGCCTGAAGTTCGAATGGATGATACCTTCGCTGGATGTGGTGGCCTTTTTAGCGAACCACTCAGCTACTTGATTTGCTTCACGAAGGCAGTGGCTAGTAGTTGCACCGCATCGTTCCAGATTCTCCAGTAAGTCTTCTGCCTCATTTTTCAACTTTTTATTGTCCAGATTCTTAGCATGCAGCATGTCCCATATCATTCTAGAGTCCATTTCCACAATGAAGTTCGCGAGTCCTTTGTTTTTGCACCAGTCACACCCAAATTTTATAGCATTCAGTTTTGCCTCATTGCTGCTGTTACAGAGAATCGGCATCGAGAATGCCATGACAAATCCTCCCTCTTCACCTATAAGAATTCCTCCAATCCCTGCTTTCCCATTACTTTTGTTACAACTTCCATATGTGTTCAACTTCAATTTACCATGAGGAGGCATCTCCCATACCACGCTCTTCCATATAGGGATAGGCTTCAAACGCTCTATCATCTCACAATTTTTGTGCCAGTGAGTATGGGTTTTCATTGACGGATATTTCCTGTTGATCGCAGCATTGGTTTTCCAAATAATTTGCGACTTCATCTTGTATTGGACAAATTTCTTTCCTTCTCCGAACTTGCAAGAGGTATAGCTTTTCCATAGTTCCCAGCAGATAGAAATAGGCATAATGTGAAGGGTCATCTTTTGGACCATATTCTTTGGTTTCCTCTGCCACCATTGAGTGAGGACACTACTAATGGAGCCGTTTTGATGTCGTATACCCAGATGATTTCCAAAGAATTCCTATAATTCTCTAGCAGCCTCACTATCAATGAAGACATGATGCAAGCTTTCACATTGAGGGATGTTACAACAGTTGCACCTTGACGCTTGTTGATTTCCAAACTTCCTAATGGTGTAATCAAAGGGAAGTTTTTCTGAATCATTCTCCAAACAAGAAATGACATTTTGAAGGGACTACAGTTGTGCCACACTTTGCTCACAAGAGGGTTGCTTTGCTTAATAACTCTAACCTGTGCCAAGCCGATAAATTAGAGTAGTGCCCATTTTCAGTAAGACCCCATATGTCTAGGTCGGCGTTGTTCTGATTCCCTCTATAGATGCTGATGATATGATGAACAATGTGATTGGGCAGGTGAAGCTGATCCAATTTGTGAATATTCCACCCATCATTCCTGGAAAAAAATAAGAAACCTGAACCTTACCTGATGTGTTATTGCGATTGACCACATTAGCAAGTGGTCCTTTACCTGTCCAAATGTCCCACCAGAAGTTGCAGTTGCATGTGTTAATATTCCAAAGAATGTGCTTTTCCGCTTTGTCTCTCGCACGCAGGAGAGCTTTCCAAGAATTTGAGTTGCTCGAGGAAATAGCTTTATAAGTTGGGTGGATTGTGCTAAAATATTTAGGCCGAAGGTAATCTGCCCATAGAGAAGGACATGTTCTGAATCTCCACCATCTTTTAATGTTGCAAATTTCGCTTATGTCTTCCATTCTTCTGATTCCAATACCATCTTCCTCCTTGGGGACACACTGATTTTTCCAAGAGCTCCAGTGAAACTTATTCTTGTCGCCCGAGGATCCCCAAAGAAATCTTGCTAAATATTTTTCAATCAGATTAAGAGTAGCTTTTGGAGGGCACATGGCAGAGAGGGTGTATAGGGGGAGCGATTGTAACACATTCTTAATGATGACCACTTTACCTCCGTAGGATAACAATCTACCTTGCCAACCACTGATCCTCTTAATAATCTTTGCAACCATCTCTTCAAAATAAACTATTTTCTTCCTTCCGATGTATATAGGGCATCCCAGGTAATTGATAGGAAATTGTTTGTCCATGAATCTAGTGGTATTTCTGATTCTATTGATTCTCCCGACTTTAGTATTCGGAGAAGTGATGAAAAAACTTTTGTTGACATTAAGCTTCTGGCCCGATGCCCTCTCATATTTATGAATTTGATTCATAATCAATCTGATCGTCTTGTTGTTCCCCGCTGAGAAAATAATAATGTCATCTGCATAAGCCATGTGATTAATTTGAGGTCTTTTTGTTGGCATAGTGAACAGAGTGAATTTTTCATTTTCATGAAGATTGTTGAGCAGCCTAGTCAGAACCTCAGATCCCAGGATGAATAATGATGGAGACAAATGGTCTCCTTGTTTTAACCCTTGGGAGGATGTAAATAATTCGTTCCTGGTGCCATTTATGATAATGGAATACCACACATTGGATAGAAGATTTCCAGTCATGTCGATCCATTTCTCAGAGAATCCAAATTTCCTCATGACGGCATTAATGAACTCCGATGATATCCTATCGTAAGCTTTTTCCATATCAAGTTTAATAACAATATTTCCCCCCTTGTTGTAGTTGCTGATATTTTGGACAATTTCCGGAGCTAGAAGGACATTTTCGGTGATCAGTCTATCTTTGACAAATCCGCTTTGATTTTTAGAAATCATTTTAGGCAGAAGAGGAGTTAATCTCTTGGAAAGAATTTTAGATATGATTTTGTTAGAGACATTGCTAAGACTGATAGGTCTTAGATCAGAGAAAGTTTCCGGAGTGTCAACTTTGGGAATAAGGACCGGACAAGTGTGAGAGTAGTACTTAGTGAGCTGACCACCAGAGAAGAAAGCTCGCACAAAGTGAATGATATCTTCCTTGATAATATGCAAACAACTTTGATAAAAAGCCTCATTAAAACCATCCGGACCAGCAGCACTATCACTGGAAATATTGAGAATTGCCTCCCTTATTTCCTCTTTTGTAGGCATTTTGGTTAGGTGGTCATTTTCTTCCTCAGTAACAATATTGGGGATGCATTCAATGATATCCATCTTGCCGACCTTTTTCGGAAGATTAAAGAGCTTCTCATAATGTTTAATAGCCTCTTTCGTGATCTTTGCTTCGCTTCTAATCCACTTCCCTCTATGGTTTTTGATTCTGTGGATCTGAGTCTTTCTCCTCCTTTCTCTAATAACACTGTGAAAGTATTTTTTATTACAATCTCCTTCTTCAAACCATTGAATTTGCGCTTTTTGTTTTAATAAAGACTCCTGCATAGCTTGCCATTTGATGTACTCTACTTGGCCTTTGTTGAGGTTTTCTCTGCTCGTCTCCGAATTACACACTCGGTCAATCTCTTCCAAGGTTTCTACTTCTTTCTCCCACTTGATCACCATCATAAACATTACCAATGCTTTCTCTTGACCATTTTGATAACATGTTACTAAGAAGTTTCAATTTTTGATGCAGTCTCTACATTGGATTACCTTGAACATGTGTGTCCCAAACTTCTCTAACCAAATCGTGGAAGACGGGTTGCTCAGTCAGAAGTTAAGGAATTTGAAGTAACTGATCTTCGTCGTTTGGTTGCCCTTACTTTTGAATAGCAAAGGCCTATGATTGGAGCCCAACCTGTTGAGATGCTTGACAGTGTAGTTCTAGAAAAAGTGAGCCCATGTGTCATTGATGAATATTCTATCCAGTCTCTTCCAGACTCTTTTACTTGGTCTCCAATTATTACATCAAGTGTATTTAGGACCAATAAATCCCATGTCAACTACCTCACAGTGATCCATACAATTAGAGAAATCGAAGATTCTAGACATTCTATGAGGGTTGCCTCCCAATTTCTCCCCGGGATCCATAATAACATTGAAATCACCCCCAATACACCATGGACCATTGATGATGGAATGTGTATCTTCAAGGCTGTTCTAGAGTTCTTTTCTTTCCCTAGCCGTACATTTAGCATAAACCACTGTTATGTTGATCTCCTTATTATGTACAGTATTAGAGAGGCTCATAGTAAGCTGTTGTTCTTTATTGGCTAAGATAACAGACTTATAATACTGTTTCCAAAAACACCAAATCTGCCCGTTTGTGCTAGCTTGGCATTGTTGAAATCCCAAGTATCTTATATAACCTTCAATCTTTTCCTTGTCGACGAACGGTTTCATGATGGATACAAAGTCTATGTTGTTAATGTGACACAGATTTTTCAATCTTGGTAAGGCTTTCTTCGACCTTACCCCTATTATATTCCATATCATTGCACTAATCATGGAAATATATGGGGGTGGATCAACTGTGACTTCTTCCCCTAGAGGAAAGATTCATTTTTTCTTTATTTTTTTCCTGTTTTCCTATTTCTGCTTCTGCCTCTTTTAACAGGGAATATTCCCTTCCTGTTGGAAGTATCTATTAAGTGAACTTCAGCTGAATCATCAGGTTGTTTGTTGAGAGTTTCATCACTATTGTCTGATATAGACATGTTAGAATTCCCAATTTCTTCCTCAATCATCTTACCATAGTCTTGTGCCATCTTTTCCTTTATGTTGTATCCCCCAAGGTCTACCACCACTTGAATGCCCGGGTGTTTTTTGATTTCTATGGTAGAGACTCAGAGTTTGAATTGGAGCTTTTTTGAATTCTGTCTGGTTCCCTCATATTGACACTCTCTGAGTCATGCCATTATCTTGTTGAATGGCTTCCAGTCTTGTCTATGTTCCTGTCCAATTTGATATGTTTGCCTCCCTCTTCTTTGTTGTCATTGTTATTCACACCTTCCATAGGATTGATTTCATCCACCTTTTCCCCAGTGTCTAATTTGGCATTAGAGATCGCTTTCTGATTGTTTAGCATATCCATCGACTTGTTGTTCTCTATCACTCTTAGCTCTTTGAGGCTATCTTCAATGAAAATGTTAGTAGCTACAATTTTGCCACCAGTGACACTTTTAGCCGAATTCTTTCTATTCTTTTTCACCACAGATTTGAACATTACAGAACTTTTCTTTTTGGGCATTGTTTTCTTGTTCTTCTTTATGCCCTCTTTCTTGTTCTGGACGTAGACAGTGCTAGCTTCCTCCATATAATGGACGTCGATAGAGGAATGTGATATGTAGTTCTTCTTAGTTTCAATGGTCTTAGCCACACTCTTTTGGGCAGTTTCGTTTTCGATTTTCTTCTGTTTTCCTTCAGCAGTCTTGTTTTATTTCTTTTTCCTATTCCTCTTAGTGTTAGGGACTTGCCAATTCTTCTCTTGATTGCCTTAGTCTGTTTTCAGTTCTTGGAAATCATCGCCTTCCTCTTTTTGTTTCACTTTATTTGATTCCTCTACTTCAGCCATCTTTTTTTCATTTTCTTCTCGTTTCTTTTTTTCAACTACCCAACAATTAATCAATGAATGTCCTATCTTCTTGAAATTTTTGCAATATTTAGGGACATTCTCCCATTCGATTTTTTGAACATAGCCATTTAGAGGTGTGTTTTCATCATCAGTTCCAACAAATACTGAGGTATGCAGGGGTTTATGTAAATCAACCTCCACTCTCACCTTCGCCATACTTGGACTTGTTTTGGATCGTGTAGCAATGTCAAACTCAAGTGGTGTTCCCGCCGGGCCAATGACTTGCTTGGCATATTTCCAAGTATGCATATGGAACGGAAGTTCCGACAGTAGTGCCCAAACAGTAGCTATCGACAAATCCTCATCCGGCTTAAAATTCGGTGTCCATTTTTGTATCCACATTTGAGTGCCTCCGATTTCCACCACCCTTTTGAATCTTATTACATCAAAGTCTTCATCGTTAGTACAGTCCAAGAACACATTATAATTATCATAGACCCCAATTTTGACGGTGCCTTTGAGAGAAATTTTCTTAGAGAATTGGGCCCTAATATTTTCAATTTGGGGTCTAATCTTAAGAAATCTCCCAACCAGTGTCCTTTTGCATTCCTCTGCCATCACCACATAGTACTCTTTAGATTTGAAAATAACTGCTGGCATTCCATTGTAGGTGGTTCTTCTTGCACTTACGGCTTCTTGTTCTTGCCGGGTTGCGGTCGGGGAAGAGCTGCTCGCTGCTACCACAACAGCTGCATACAACTTCTTTCCTTGAATTGCTCAATGGGGGAGCTTCGCTGGATCAGGGGGGTCAATTTGGTGTTCTAGACGCGCCACTTGGCCACCGGCTGGGGCCTCCATGGGTGGCGCGTGTTGTTCAAATAGTTAACAGAAATATAGTCGTTGAGGGGATTTGGTTTTAGAGAGAGAATTTCCTGGTTATACATAGAAGGACTTGTTTAGTAATTTTAGTCCCTTTAAAGTATT
Source organism: Nicotiana undulata (assembly GCA_005239495.1). Classification (NCBI taxonomy): domain Eukaryota; kingdom Viridiplantae; phylum Streptophyta; class Magnoliopsida; order Solanales; family Solanaceae; genus Nicotiana; species Nicotiana undulata. The sequence goes on from MDKH01028806.1 coordinate 45,135, forward strand.
GTGTTCGTGACAAGTGGATTGGAAGAATCATAAAAAAGATCTTTATCTGCTAAAATAAACTAAGCAACTTCCTGATACCGATAGGAATGTTGAATATAACACAATCCCAATTGAAAACAACAAGAACAAAAACAATAAAAATGAAACAAAGAGAATTCAAACGAGAGTAAACTAACTAAGGCCCTAATTGTGGTAAATAATAGACAAAAATTAACTATGACATTAAATCACCATAATTACCTAACCCGTAGAATAAAAGTTATAGAAATTAAAACAAGGAGGAAATCAAGATCAGTTCACCATGGAAGAGTTCTCTTCTTGAAGCTGCATCCATTCTTTTCGAAATCTAAAAAATGCAACAAAATGAACATGAACACCTCATACTGAAGAATGTTTTTGTTCGAATAGATCAGAAGAAAGAAGAAGGAGATTTGGTAAAGCAGGGGCCGCCCGACGTATTTTGGGGCCTAAAGCCAAACTTTAATGAGGAGCCTTAATGTTTTTAATTTTTTTATTATTTGACGTCAATTTTTCTAGATTTTTTAGATTCAAAGTTACTAATAATTTTTCTATATTCAATTTCTCCTAATAAGTCTTTTTCAATTGACAATATAGCTAACTCATTTAATCTCTCTTGAGACATTGTTGATCTTAGGTAAGATTTTATCAATTTTAATTTTGAAAAGCTTCTTTCCGCTGAAGCAACGGTAACAGGAATTGTAAACATTATTCTATAAGCAATATATGCATTTGGAAAAGAATCAAGTCTCTTTATTTGATTGAGTATATCGATTAAACTATTATCTTCTACTTGTACTATTTTCCTTAATACTTTCAGCTCAAAAAATAAATCTAAACCATCAATATCGGATTGATTATTGTGCTTTAAGAAAAATTCAAGATTAATGCAATGGATTTTTAAATTTCCATCATCTAGTGCTCTTTGTTTTTTTACCACTAAATAGAAAATAAAAAATATTTCGTACGCTTCAAATTGTTCAAATCTATTTTAATGTGAAAAATAGCCTTGTCTACTATGTATAAAAAGTAATCAACTCTAAAGGACTCTTCAAGAGACTTTGATATTTCATTATCAACATTCTCATCAAATTGTTTTTTCCTAGATATCACACGTTTCTTACGAAATTCGGGTTCGATATTCATTTCAAATGCAATTTCCTTGGCAGAAATCATAGCAATTGCAAATCATTCTTTTCTATATTTGTTAAAAAAATAATCAAACCTTTTAATTGATCTATGGCAACATCAATGTGCATGTCTTCTGACTGCATACTTTTGCTAACTGAATTAACAACAAATAATATATCATACCAAATAGTCATACCCAATAAAAATTCAAAATTTCCGAGTTCATATGTTAATAAGCAATTAGCTTCACTTTTAGTTTTTGGATCATCACTAATTTTTACTAATTTCAATAAAGCATCTCTTATTTGTGGAGTTTGAAATCTTATTGCTTTAGTGCTTTAAATACGCCTTTCCCAACGAGTTTGTGCCAATGATTTAAGAGTTAGATTGGGTACACTATCCTTTAATACTTTTCATCGCTTAGTAGAAGATGAAAATAGTGAAAATATACGTTGTATTACTCCAAAAAATGATATAGCTTTTGTATAAGAATTAGCCATACCACAAAGTAACAAATTTAGATTATATTTTCTTTTTAAATATTTTTTACTATATATATATATATAAAACTTAGGTGTAACCAAAAAATGGGGCCCACATAAATGTGGGGCTTAAAGCGATTGATTTACCTGCTTTATGGACGGGCCGCCCCTGTGGTAAAGTTACAAAAGAGGTTATTTTGTTAATATCTAAGCTTACGAATGGAAAACTAGCCAAACAGATTGGGCCATCTAAATGTGCCTCAGAAGACAAACGAGCTCAGCTCACTTCTAAACCTATTTTCAGCCAAGAAATCATAAGGATAAAACTTTCAGTTCCTTCTAGAACTAATACACGTATTTGTAGATAATTCATTCTTTGTTCTTTTTCTTTTTTGTAAATACAAGTTTGTTACAATATAGCCAATGATGTATAGGACAACTGGAGTCAGTTATAGGTTAGAATATTCTTTATCAGCGTCTTCTTTCATGTATATATTCAGAGCTTTGTACAGAAGTGACATAGAGAAATACAATACGGAAGAAAAGTTTTCTAATTCCTTTGATTTCCTACATGGTATCAGAGCTTTAGGTGCTCGTCAAGCTCTAAATTCCTTTCTGCCTCATCTTTTTTTGTTTTCATCTTCCTCTTTTTATCTTTCATTCTTTCAATGGCAGACAACACTTAAATTTCTACCACCCCTGCTTCAGAAAACTCCTCTCAAATTGACATCTCCAATCCCTATTATATTCATCCTTCTGACTCGCCTGGTTTGGTGCTCGTGAATTCTCTTTTTGAGGGAAAGGGATATGCCGGATGGAGCAAGGATATAGTCATCACACTATGCCAAGAACAAAGTTGGTTTCATTGATGGAACCTCCTTAGAGGTAGGCCCAAATTCTCCTCAATATAAATCATGGAGTCGTTGTAACGATATAGTAATTTCATGGATTCTTAACTCGCTTTCAAAAGACATAGCTGAGTCTGTTCTCAATTCCAAGACTGCAAAGGAAATATGGAAAGAGTTAGCAACCAGATTTGGACAGTGCAATGGAGCTCAACTATGTCAACTCAAAAGGAGCTCTATGATGTCACTCAAGGAGCCTCTGATATAGCATGTTACTTCACTAAAATTAAGAAAATATAGGATGAATTAGATGCACTTAACGCTTGTGATCATTGTATTTGCAAGTGCACTTATGGAGGAAAGGCTAAAACCATCAAGTCACTTCAGGATAGCAGGCTAATTCAGTTTCTTATGGGTTTGAATGAAGCTTATTCAGGGGTCAAGAGAAACATCCTCATGATGGATCCTTTGCCCATAGTCAGCCATGCTTACTCCCTACTCATGCAAGATGAGAAACAAAGGGAAGTTCATGTGGCTTCTCATCCTTCTAATGCAGCCTTCATGGTGAGTAATTGGAAGTTCAACACTGCTTAGAGATTCAACTCTTCTCACAAGCCTTCATACAATCAGAAGTTCAATGGGACTAATGGAAGAATCAAACCAAGCTTTGACAAATAAAAGGGAGGAAAATTTTGCACATATTGCAAAATGACAAATCACTCGATTGAAAATTGTTATAGTTTGATAGGTTTCCCTGCTGATTTCAAATTCACAAAATCCAAGAGAATGCAATATGTTTCACATAGCAATGCTTCCACTGTTGGTTCTGATGCCAACAACATGCAACCAATTTAGGATTAGGGAGGTCTCTGTAATGGAAATGTCATAACACAGGAACAATTCACTCAGCTTTTCCAATTACTATAAGAGGTGAAAGTTGGACACCAAAGTGAACAAACTTCTGATGCTAATGTTTCTGCCAACTGTGCTGGTATCTTTACCCATCTTCTGAACCCTAATTCTTTTTCTTTATTCTCTCATACCACTTCTAATTATTGGATACTTGACTCTGGAGCTTTAGAGCATATGATATATGATAAATCTTTATTGTTTGAAATTAAACTTTTGCATAGAGCAGTATATGTTAATCTGTCAAATTCACACAAATTAAGGGTCACTCACAAAAGTAGTGTTACTGTATTATCTGATTCAGTTCTTCAAAATGTTCTCTTTGTGCCTGAATTCAGATTCAGCCTTCTCTCAGTCCACAAATTCACCACTCAATTAAACGATTTGTTAATCTTTGTCTCTTTTGCTACTACATTGCAGGCCCCTTCAATGAAGAGGGCAGTGGTTCTTGGTGAAGTTTAGTAGAGGATTTATCTTCTCAAATCAACTCCTATCAAGTCTAGTTCAGTTTCTATTATTCCTAGTTTAACTTCTACAAAGAATCTAGTTTCTAATTTTGTTTGTAATATCACTACTAGTCCAGTTGTTTCACTCTCTCAGTCTAATGTTTCCAAATTGTCTTCAGATGTAAGCCTTTGGCGTCAAAGATTGGGAATTTTCCTTTTACTAGTATGAGAAATCTATTAAATTATTCTATCGTTTTTGTCCAATTTCAATGTTGCATGTGATGTTTGTTCTAAAGCCAGACAATCCAAATTGCCTTTTCCCAATAGCTCAATTTCTTCTAAGCCAATTTTTAAACTTATTCATGTGGATACTTGGGGGCCCTACAAATTCACTACACATGTATGGATATTTTCTCACAATTGTAGATGAGTTTAGTAGAGAAACATGGACATATATTCTTAAAACCAAAAGGAATGCTTTCACTATTATAAAATATTTACTTGCATTAGTAGAGAGACAATTCAACACAAGTTAAGGTCATTAGATCTGATAATGCAAAAGAATTAGGATCCAATTTATCACATTCAGATTTTTTATCCTCCTAGGGGATAATTCACCAAACTAGATGTGTTGCTACCCCACAACAAAATGGGATTGTTGAGAGAAAATATAAATATCTTTTGAAAACTTGTAGAGCTATGCTTTTCCAGTCTCACCTACCAGTGACCTATTGGGGGAATTCCTATTGATTTTTACCTATCTAATCAACATATTTCCTTCAAGAGTGTTACACTTCAAAACCCCCTATGAAGTGTTGTTTAGGAAGCCACCAACCTATGAGTTACTAAGATGTTTTGGTTGTCTTTGTTATGCCTCTACACTTTCTCACCTAAGGTCTAAATTGGAACTTAGGGTTGTCAAATGTGTTTTCACTGGATAACCTTTCAATCAAAAAGGTTATAAGCTCCAAAATCTGGAAACTAAAAAGGTTTTTGTTTCTAGGGATCTTAGATTTTTTTACGATACTTACCCATTTTCAAGCATTATTTCTTTTTCTTCTTCTTCTTCTTCTCCCATTTCCCCTTATTTTCAGTTTACTCTTTCATCCTTTCCTTCCTCTTCTAGTGAACACTATTCTTTTTCTCCAGAATATCTCATTCTATTTACTTCCAATAGCTCCCATCCTCAAAGTTCACTTTCTCCTACTCCTATTTCATCACCTCTCACCCCTGTTCCTTTCCCTGCTCTTACCCATGTTTCTAGTCCTTTTTCTCACTCTACTATTCCTGATCCCATACTTCGACATTCCAAATAGAGTATCTAATCCTCCTCCTTATTTGGTAGATTACATATGCAGTAGTGTCTATGTAACTAATCTGACTACTTCTTGTTTTGCAGCTTCATCTTGCACTCTTGTCTTACCATTTTCTGCTCTCACTAAGTCAAACCAAAGTTTACTTAAATCTATTTCCCATATCCCCGAACCAGTTACTTTCTCCCTAGCCTCTTTGCACCCATGTGGGCAGGAAGCAATTGCAAATGAGTTTGAGGCTTTGGAAGCCAATCAAACTTGGAATGTAGCTGAACTTCCTCGAGATAAAAAGGCTCTACCAAGCAATTGGGTCTACAAAGTTAAGTACAATGCAGATGGGAGTGTGGAGAGATTTAAAGCCCGATTAGTTGTCAGGGGTGACACCTAGCGGGAGAGGATTGATTACACTTAAACTTTCTCATTTGTGGTTAAAATGAACACAGTGAGATGTTTGTTAACAGTAGTTGTTAATAAAGGCCGGAATTTGTTTCAAATATATGATAACAACGCTTTTCTTCATGGTGATTTACTGGAAGAAGTTTATTTGAAATTTCCTGCATGTATGACAGCCCATAGTCCTCATCATGTTTGCAAACTAAAGAAGTCTTTATATGAGCTGAAACAAACCTCAAGGCAGTGGTATGCCCATCTCACTACAGCCCTCAATTTCAAAGTCTATTCTCATTCCTTGAATGATTATTCATTGTTTTTCAAGAAGTCACCTAATAGGGTATGCATCCTAGCAGTCTATGTGGATGATATACTATTGACAGGGGATGATCAACATGAGACGACAGTTTTGAAAGAGTTTCTTAACTCAGAATTTAAAATAAAGGATCTTGGACATGCAAATTTTTTCTTAGACATGAAAATTCTCAGGGAACCTCAAGGTTTGATCGTTACTCAAGAAAATTAACCTTGGAGATTTTATCATAATTCAATCTTTTTGATCAACGACATGTTGCATCTCCACTCGAACCATCCATCAAGCTTCGATCTGATGCTAGTGAATTATTGCTAGATCCTACCCTCTACCACCGACTGCTGGGCAAACTCAACTTCCTCACTCATACACGCCCATATTTATCTTTTTCCGTTTATGTAACGACCCGGTCCGTCGTTACATAAAACCTACATTATAATTGTGGTTATTGCCTTGTTATAGATTGGTTATACTGTATTTGATGTATTAGAGTTGATAGGCTTAAAATTGAATGGTTGTAGTGACAGTTCCGCCAATTAGCCTTTAAAAATAGCCTTAAAATGGAAAAAGTCACCTAAGAGTTGAGTTATTGGTAAACGACCTCGGAATATGAATTTTATGGCTGGGATAGCTTCGTTAGGTGATTTGGTACTTGGGAGTGTGTTAGGAATAATTTTGTGATGTCCGGTGTAGAATTAGGCTTGAATTGGCGAAAGCTAGTTTTTGGAGATTTCTGGTCGGCAGTGGAAAATAGATTATCGGGGTCGGAATGGAATTTCGACAGTTGAAACATGTTTGAAATGTCATTTTGGATATGTCTGCAAAATATCAGGTCAATCGGAGTTGTTTTGGATAGTTTCGGCATCACTGGTGAATTTTAGAAATTTGAAAGTTCTTAGGCTTGAATCCAATGTAAATTTGGTGTTTTGATGTTAGTTTTGGTGTTTTGAGAGTGCAACTAAGTTTGAATGATCATATGTGATGTGTTGGTATAGTTGGTTGGGGTACCGAGGTGCTCGGAATTGATTTTCGGTGATTAACGGACTCATTTGGACTTGAATACATAGCTAGCTGGTTTTCTGGTTTTTGTGCACAGCAATTTCCTTCACTGCGATCGCGGGGGAAGTAATGCGATTGCGGAGGGTTAATTTGGGCAGTCACATTTTGCTCTGTGCTATCACGAACATTGGTATGCGATCGCGGAGCTGAGGGGCAGCATGCAGTGCGATCGCATTGGGGTTAGTGCGATCGCAAAGGGTCAAGCGCGTGGGTGGGGGGTGAGAAATGCATTGTGCGATCGCGTGCTTTGGTCTGTGATTGCGGAGGTCAAAGGGGAGAACACTGTGCGATCTCGGGGCGTTGACCGCGATCGTGGAGAGTAAATCACTGGCATATTTAATTAAACCCTTCCGCGACCTAAACCCTTTTTACACCATTTTTGTACGGACAAAGAGCTCTTGAGGCGATTTTTGAAGAGGGAAATCAGTGTTCATAATAGAGGTAAGTATTTTGATCATTAAAACTCAATTATGGGTGGTTATAGAACATAATGCCAGTATTAAGTTCATAAACATCAGTAGAAAAATGGGGAGTTAGGGCTTGAGATTATGAGACCTTTAAGGGTCGATTCGAGGGGTCAAACAGACTCTGATTTTGTGTTTTTTATATGTACGGACTCATGAGATAACGAAGAACATTTTGGTATAAAAATTTGTGAGTTTCGGGATGCGGGCCTGGGGGTCGGGTTTTGACCGAATTCGGATTTTTTAGCTAAATTCAATATTTTTCAATTGGAATTTATTCCTTGAGCATAATTTGATGATAAAAATCTAAACTTGGTAGATGTGGAGCATCCGGAAGTTGATTCGAAAGTCAAACGCATTGCGAAGTAATTTCGGGCTAGTTTGAGGTAAGTAATGTCTTTAAATCCTGTCCTGAGGGTATTAAACCCCAGACTATGCACCCTTTCACGGGTTTTGGAATACAAAGGTTGGAATTTTGGAAATATATTCCCTATTTAGGCAACTATTGAGTTGCGAAAATGATTTTTAAGCCTATGCTTAATAGTATTGCAATATATTTGATGTGTTTAGGGCTTCAAGCCATGTTTGGGGCCTAGTGCCGAATTGTTTACCCTTTGGGGGCTGTTTTTACTATTTTCCTCACTGATATGTTATGATTTTCACTCAGTCTTTTCTTGATAAATTGTTTTGACACTCTTTGTATTTTGATACTATTTATTGAAAATTAAACACTATTTTTGGGTCGAGAACCCGATATATTTATGGCCTGAAGGGCATGTTGAGAGTGTCTGATTAAGTGAGGCTGCAGGCCTATATTGTGTGTGATTTATGCCATGTTGTGGCTTATTATAGCGCTTGGGCTGTAGGAGCCCCTCCGGAGTCTGTACACACCCCTAGTGAGCGCAGGTACCTAATGAGTGATGCCGGCGGGGCTTATGCAGAGTGATTGTGAGGTTGGCTGATGGGCAGAGTGATTGTGAGGCTGCCTGATGGGCAGAGTGATTGTGAGGTTTCCTGATGGGCTAATACTGAAGGATATTGTTACGAGAAATGATTATGGCCCGAGGGGCAGTTTTATGAAGATTTTTTCTGAGTTTTCAAACTATGATTTACTTCATTTTCAAACTGGTTTTTATTGAGAGTTTTACTGAGATATACTGATATTACACTGGTTTCAAAGGATTTCTGGAAACTGTTTTTTGAACTCATGTATTTGAAGAATACTATCTGGTGACTTGGTGTTTTACTAGCTTTTGTGAATTTGGTGTATCTGTACTGTGTGTTTTATATTTCTCAAACTGCAACTTATTTTCATTACTACTGAGTTGGCGTACTCATAAAGACTCCATGTGCCCTTGTGCACAGATCCAGGTACCGATTTGGAGCAGTAGGTGCCTTGTTCGTTAGCAGCAGTTCACGGGATTTCAAGGTAGCTGTCCAGCGTCCACATCTTCTCCATTTCCCTTCCTCATTTAGTTTTAGCATTTGATTCAGAGATATATATTATAGTTTTAGCAAAGTTAGATTTACTTATTCTTATATGCTCATGACTATTGACTCCAGTCTTGGGAGGTTTTGTTTAGACTATTATTGGGGCGTTAAGACTTAAATAATTTATTTTTATTGCTATGCTCGCTGCTTATCGTTGTATGGTGAACTATTATAAAAGAACCAATGCGTAGTAAAGTGATGGTTGGCAAGCCTAGTTCCACGATAGGCGCCATCACGGCCTTTTAGGATTTGGGGTCGTGGAAAGTTGGTATTAGAGCTCTAGGTTACATAGGACTCAACGGTCATGAGCAGGTTAAGTAGAGTCTTGCGGATCAGTAGGGAGACGTCTGTACTTATCTTCGAGAGGCTGCAGAACTCCTAGGAAAAATCTCAATTTCTTAAACTGTTTCATGCCAATCTATTGATTCTTGAAATTTAAACTTACGTTGTTTAATTCTCTCACAAATGGTGAGGACGCGCAATACCGATCAGGGTGACCAGACACCATCTAGACCCACAAGGGGTCGAGGCCATGATAGAGGTAGGGGACCAGCCCAGGCAGCAGCCGGGGTAGTACCACAGGATCCCCCTATCGTTCAGGATCAGGTTCCCGTCGATGGTGTTCCAGCGGGACAAGCTCAGGCACCGGCAGTGCCTATTGTTATTCCGGGTCTTCAGGAGACCCTGGCTCAGATATTGACGGTGTGTTCCAGTTTAGCTCAGGCAGTTGCTATGTTCACTACTGCCACTGCAGCTCAGGCCGGGGGAGGCAATCGGACTCTAACTGCCCGGACACGTGAGCAGGCTGTACATGGTATTCAGACACCGGGGATAGACCCAGCTCAGCCGGTTGTCCCAGTCAAGAATTTTGTGGTTCCAGTTATGCCCGAGGATGAGCAGCGTAGACTGGAGAGGTTCAACAGACTTAAGCCTCCGACATTCAGCGGTACAGAGGGTGACGATGCCCAGGGTTTTCTGGATAAATGCTAGAGGATACTACGTACTGCGGGTATTTTAGAGACTAGTGGGGTCTCGTTTGCTACATTTCAGTTTGCGGGTGCTGATTTTACTTGGTGGGAGTCATTTGAGAGGCGTAGGCTGGTTGGTTCAGCACCACTCACATGGGAGCAGTTCTCCGCGATCTTTTTGGAAAAGTATGGTCCTTAGTCCCACAGAGAGGTGGCATGGTGGCAAGGGTTTTCGTCAGTTTTCATCTCCAGCTCCAGGTAGTTGTTATGAGTGTGGAGAGTTCGGACATGAGTGGAGGTAGTGTCCCTGTTGTCCTAGTAGTTCAGCTCATCAGAGGGTTCAGCCCTCGGCTTCAGCCCCAGTCACTTCACCACCTAACTAGGCTGCTAGGGGTGGTGGTCAGACAGTTAGAGGCCGTCGTAGAGGGGGAGGTCGAGCAGGTGAAGGCCAGCCGCGTATTTATGCACTTCCAGCTAGGCCTGATGCTATGGCATCTGATGCAGTGATTACAGGTACTATTTTAGTTTTTCACAGTGATGCTTTGGCCTTATTTGACCCTGGTTCCACGTATTCTTATGTCTCATCCTATTTTTCTCATTTTCTGAATATGCCTCGTGAGTCTCTAGTTACTTCTGTTCATGTTTCGACTCCAGTGGGTGATACTAATGTTGTGGACTGTGTGTATCGGTTGTGTCTTATATCTATTTGGGGTCTGGAGACCAGAGTGGACTTGATGTTACTCAGTATGGGTGATTTTGATGTAATTCTGGGCATGGATTAGTTATCACCATGTCATGCGATTCTTGATTGTCACGCTAAGACCGTTACCTTAGCTATGCCCGGAGTTTCGAGAGTCGAGTGGAGGGGGTCTATAGAGGATGTACCTAGCAGAATGATTTCTTATTTAAAGGCTCAGCGTATGGTTGAGAAAGGGTGTGAATCTTATCTTGCATTTGTGAGGGATGTTAGTAATGAGACTCCATCTGTTGATTCTATTCCTGTAGTCCGCGATTTTCCGGATGTATTTCCTGCAGACCTGCCAGGCATGCCACCTGACAGGGATATTGACTTTGGAATTGACCTGGTGCCAGACACTAAGCCTATCTCTCTTCCACCTTACCGCATGACACCGACAGAGTTGAAAGAATTAAATGAGCAGCTTCAGGAACTCTTAGATAAGGGGTTCATCCGGCCTAGTGTGTCTCCTTGGGTGCGCCGGTGTTGTTTGTGAAAATGAAGGATGGCTCCATACGTATGTGCATTGATTATAGACAATTGAATAAGGTTACGGTGAAGAACCGGTATCCTTTACCTCGTATTGATGACTTATTTGATCAGCTCCAGAGAGCTAAGGTGTTCTCCAAGATTGACTTAAGGTCTGGGTATCATTAGTTAAAGATTCGGGATTCTGACATTCCGAAGACTGCTTTCAGGACCAGATATGGTCATTATGAATTCCTGGTTATGTCATTTGGGTTGACCAATGCCCCAGATGCGTTCATGCAATTGATGAATAGTGTGTTTCAGCCTTACCTTGATTCTTTCGTCATTGTGTTCATTGACGACATTATGGTATATTCTCGTAGCCAGGAGGAGCATGCTCAGCACTTGAGGATTGCGTTACAGAGATTGAGAGAGGAGAAACTTTATGCAAAATTCTCTAAGTGTGAGTTTTGGCTTGGTTTAATGGCTTTATTGGGGCATGTGGTGTCTAGTGAGGGTATTCAAGTTGATCAGAAGAAGGTTGAGGCGGTGCAGAGTTTGCCCAGACCGTCTTCAGCTACAAAAATTTGGAGTTTCCTCGGTTTGGCGGGTTACTACCTTCGCATTGTGGAAGGATTCTCTTCTATTGCTTCCCCTATGACTAGATTGACACAGAAGGGTGTTCCATTCAGGTGGTCCGATGAGTGTGAGGAGAACTTTCAGAAGCTCAAGTCAGCATTGACCACAACTCTGATTTTGGTGTTGCCTACTGGTTCGGGTTCTTATACGGTCTATTGTGATGCTTCTAGAGTTGGATTGGGAGCGGTGTTGATGCAGGACGGTAGGGTGATTTCCTACGCGTCGAGACAGTTGAAGGTGCACGAGAAGAATTATCCAATGCACGATCTAACGTTAGCTGCCATTGTTCATGCCTTAAAGGTTTGGCGGCATTATTTGTATGAGGTACAGTGTGAGATTTTCACCGATCATCGTAGTTTGCAGTATCTGCTGAGGCAGAAGGAATTGAATTTGCGACAGGGGAGATGGTTGGAGATTCTCAAGGACTATGACATAAATATTCTGTATCATCCGGGGAAGGCTAATGTGGTGGCCGATGCCGTAAGTCGCAGAGCCGAGAGTTTGGGAAGTCTAGCTTACCTTTCAATAGCAGAGCGACCTTTAGCCCTTAATGTTCAGGCTTTAGGAGGTCAGTTGGTGAGATTGGATTTGTTATACCCTCCACGGGTGGTAGCTAGCATGGCTTCCCGGTCTTCTTTATTTGATCAGATTAAGGCACGACAGTATGATGACCCACACTTGTTAGTTCTTCAGGATAGAGTTCGTCGAGGTGATTCCAGAGATGTGACTATTGGTGATGATGGGGTTATGAGGATGCAGGGTTGTATTTGCGTGCCCAATGTAGATGGTATTCAAGAGTTGATATTAGCAGAGGCTCACAACTCGCGGTATTCTATTCATCTGGGAGCCGCGAAGATGTATCAGGATCTGAGACAGCAGTATTGGTGGAGGCGGATGAAGAGAGATATTGTTGAGTATGTAGCACGATGTCTCAACCGCCAGCAGGTCAAGTATGAGCACTAGAGACCAGGTGGTTTGCTTCAAAGGTTAGATATTCCAGAGTGGAAATGGGAGAGAATTACTATGGATTTTGTAGTTGGGCTTCCACGGACTTCGAAGGGTTTTGATGCTATTTGAGTCATTGTGGATAGATTGACCAAGTCCACGCATTTCATTCTTATCAGTCCTACTCATACTTCAGAGCGGTTAGCTGGTATTTACATTAAGGAGATTGTCCGGTTGCATGGAGTTCCGATTTCTATTATTTCTAACAGAGGTACTCAGTTCACATCTCAGTTTTGGAGGGCCGTACAGAAGGTATGGGTACTGATGTAGAGTTGAGCACTGCATTTCACCCTCAGACCGACGGGCAGTTGGAACAGACTATTCAGATATTGGAGGATATATTACGGGCTTGTGTGATTGATTTTGGTGGTTTATGGGATCAATTTCTACCATTAGCGCAGTTTGCATATAATAATAGCTACCAGTCTAGTATTCAGATGGCCCCGTATGAAGCTTTATATGGTAGGAGGTGTAGATCTCCGGTTGGTTGGTTCGATCCTGGCAAGGCTAAGTTATTGGGAACAGATTTGATTCAGGATGCGTTGGAGAAGGTGAAGTTGATTCAGGAGCGACTTCGCACGGCAGAGTCTAGGCAGAAGAGTTATGCGGACCGGAAGGTCCGGGATGTGTCATTTATGGAGGGTGATAAAGTACTGCTGAAGGTATCACCCATGAAGGATGTTATG
>MDKH01235819.1:0-54293 GCA_005239495.1 Nicotiana undulata
TTATCATCAATATGGGCTTAAGGAACAATTTCCAATCGAAAAATATCAATTTTACTCAAAAATTTGAAACCGGGCAAAACCCGATCCCCGGTCCCGAATCCCGAAACTCATAAATTTTTACAGAAAAATGTTCTTCATCTTCCCACGAGTCCGTACATATAAAGAACACCAAAATCGGAGTCCGTTTGACCCCTCAAATCGACTTTTGAAGGTCTCATAATCTCATGGCCCAAAATCCTATTTTTCTACTGTTTTTCATGGATTAAAGGCTGGGATTATGGTCTATAATCACCCATAATCGAGTTTTAATGACTAGAACACTTACCTCAATGAAGGACAAGGATTTCCCTCTTCAAAATCGCCCCCAAGAGCTCCTTTCCGTACAACAATGGTGTAAAAAAGGGGTTTAGGTCGTAGATGAAATATTTAAATACTGCCCAGTTACTTTGCCCTCCGCGATTGCGGTCAACGCCCCACGATCACATAGTGTTCCTCGCCTTGACCTCCGCGATCGCAGCTCAAGACATGCGACCGCACAACATTTCCTCACACGCGCACCATTTTCCCCTGTGCGATCGCGCAAACACACCTGCGACCGCACTGCCTATCCTCTCTATGCTCCGCGATCGCACCTACACATCTGCGATCGCACAGAACAAACTTCGCCTGCCCCAATTTAACCCTCTGCGATCGCACTACTTCTCCTGCGATCGCAGTGAATAAAATCACTGTGCAAAAACACCAGAAAACCAGCAATTGTTCTAAGTCCAAATGAGTTCGCTAATCATCCGAAATCACTCCCGAGCCCCTCGGGACCCCAACCAAACTTATCAAAATATCCCATAACATCATTCAAACTTATTTGCACTCTAAAAACATCAAAACTAACATGAAAACACCAAAATTACATCGGATTCAAGCCTAAGAACTTTGAAATTTCTAAAATTCACCAATGATGCCGAAACTATCCAAATCAACTCCGTTTGACTTGAAATTTTGCAGACAAGTCCAAAATGACATTCCGAACATGTCCCAACTATCGGAATTCCATTTCAACCTCGATAGCCTATTTTCCACTGCCGTCCGAAAATCGCCAAAAACTAACTTCCGCCAATTCAAGCTTAATTCTACACCGGACATTGCAAAATTATTCTGAACACACTCCTAAGTCCCAAATCGCCTAACGAAGATATCCGAGCCATAAAATCTACATTCCGAGGTCGTTTACCAATAGGTCAACTCTTAGTTGACTTTTCCCATTTTAAGGCTATTTTTAAGGACTAAGTGCCTGAGTTCTCATTTAACCATTCCGATTTCAAGCCTATCAACTCTAACACATTAATAATAGAATAACCAATTTATAATAAGTCAATAACAACAATTAAAATGTAGGTTTCACGTAACGACAGAACGGGTCGTTACAGTATGCTTCTACATTGCCGTGTCCAAATTTTTTGTACATTCAAAAAAAAATATTTCTATATTGTTGTTTACCCTTAAAATCGGATAACAATTAAATTTGTAAGTGGTTATTGATTAAATTAACACAAAGCGATAAATTAAATTGCAATAGAAATAAAGTAAATTCAAACCACACGAATTGAACAGTCATAGCCTTGAGGGAGGGCCATCCTTGAGCTGAATGAACTTCAATAGGTATCAGGACACATTTAAAATAAGAGCTTAAAATAAGAAGAATATATCGCTTTGGAATGCGTTTTACAATGTACTTTACAATTAATCAGACCCCCTTTATATAGTAGGGGAGTTCCACTTTAGGTACAATTCTATAAAAGGTAAAAATCTCCCGATTTGCTGGTTTGCCGGTTCCTAATTGATACATGCCAAAATTCCCGCCGTGATACCCGACCGGTTACGAATATTTCGTCCTTTTGTTATTTCGGTCTTCTTTTGGTTATACCGACAATGTTTCCTCGAGCTCATTCGGGGTCAGGGTCGATTGCGGGATCATGGACTCAATGATCTCGAGGACAGACCTTTTGACCTTGTATTCTAGTTCGACGAGACTTGGAGTCGGTCTTCAATCCCTCACGCTCCGAGCCTGATCTATCATGCAGTAGACGAGCTCGATTTTAACCATATACAGATAGTCCCCTCATTTTTCGAAGAGTAAATGACGATAAACGATATGAGCTTCCGATTCTCACCTCGATACTCCACGTCAGAAACAACAAAATGAACTAAACGTCTCGTTAGTCACATCTTAATGGAATTAAATGCTCGTCAGTTGCTGGTCGGTCACTCCTGGCTTTGAACCGTCGTTTGAAAATTATAAATACCCCTTCTTCATTCATTCAAACTTTACATGCAAACCTTCTCTACTCTTGTTCCTTAGAAATCTCTACATTTTCTAGCACCAGGATCCCTATTTCTTGAGATCTTTGTAAGAAATTCGCTTGTCTTCACTCAAAACCATCAAGTGTACCCTTTTAACTTCCTCTTTTTCATCTTTTATCCTCCATTTAAAAGAAAATGCCGAAGACTTCAAAAATAGTTCCCCAAAAAGAACTCCCTCTACATCACGGCCGGCCATCGAGGAACTAGCAGCGGAACCTCCTCTTAGCACATTTATTCCTGGTAGATGCTCGGTGAGGATTTTATGTTTGAAAAACCTTCACCCGTTCCGGGCGGTGTGAGAAGGTCTCGAGGTACATCTGCTCGATCACCGAAGATATTCTTCCTACGGTCAAAAAGGTATGCAATTGGGTCGAAAATGATGTGGTGGTTCCCGGGCCCAATGAAGATATCATTACACACGTCGAGGGATACTTAAGTATTTACGCTTATCCTTTTATGCTGGGCCCGTTGGACCCGGTAATCATCTATTTATGCATAAGTACGAGGTGTGCCTTGTTCAGATCCACCCCTCATTCTGGAGGATCGTCATTCTCCTCCGGTTCTTCGTGAGCAAGATCGACAAATTCTCGTTCACCGTCGACCACTTATACGCCTATACAGTCCCAGACTCTTTCAAGGGGCGGGGGGATGATTAAACTTGCACGCCGAGATAGTAAAGCCCCGTTCTCGAGCATCGGCAAAGACCGGAATCGAGGTTGGCTAGGCCGTTTTGTCCGAGTGAGGACCTCCGACATGATCCCAGCAGAGTACATGTCGTTCCCTGAGGAGTGGAACACAAAACGCAAGTAAAGTTTTATTTTTCCAAGATTTCATTTCACTCTTTTTTCCTTCTTTCTTATCGTAGTTTGATAGTGGTGAAGTTGTTGCTCGGGTCCCGAATGCAGTCCCTCAACTCAAGGAGTGGGTTGAGGAAATTGTGTCACAATAGCTGTATTCCGAGCGCGCATGGCGTGAACTTTGTAAGGGCCAGTGGGAGGCCCGTTCTCACGGTGAGATTCCTTTCTTGAGTGGAAAACACTTGGGTTTCCTTCGTGCTGATGAGTTCTTATTCATTTCTTTTTTCTTTGCAGCTCTTTCCAAGGATATCGTAATGAGGCCTCCAGTTGGTGATGAGGATTGCCTTGCTGAGTTCCCTGCTCCTAGACAGAGTGAGGAGAAGAAGGGAAAAAGGGCTCTGCGTTCTGCTAACTCTGATAAGAAACAACATAGGAGGAGGTTGGTGCGAAAATCCAAAGAAAGCACCAGCGCCCGAGATCTCCCATCGGACTCACTCCATTGGCTGAGGGATGAGTCCAAAAAATAAGAGGCCTCTAAACTGGTGGCCTGCATGCGAGGCGATAGAGAATTTCCTTAAATCACAGGGAACGATGAAGAGGTAGTGGTCGAGGCCTCAGATTTGGAGAGGGGCGAGTCTGTTTTGCCCCAATTTAAGGGAGGGCGACAAAGAGACCGCGGCCGGTGCGTCTCGGCAGAGAACAATGCCCCAAAGGTCGTACTTGGAGTGATAGATCTCTCCAAGCTGCCTTCGTTTACTCATTCCATGATCAACGAGGCTTAGATGTTGAGAGGACGCCCTAACGAGGGGCCCAAGGGGGTGGAAGACCCCTTTCAAAACTTCTTTGATGGCTTAGACGCTACCACCATGGAACACGTCACCAAGGTGGTGACTAACCAATGCCAAGGAAAAGTCAATCTTCGGGAACTAGTGGGTCTTCTTTAAGTCCGAAACTATTCAACCGGTTTTCAGCTCCGAGCATGAATCCTAACCGAAAGCGGCCGATCATCATGTTTATTACGGAGGATGTCCGGGTCCTCTCTTCCCCCGTAAGGGTTGCCAGTTATCTTCGGTGCTTGGTAACCGAAGAGGATCAAGCTAAAACGAACGAGGTGGATGCGCCATGTATGTTCAACGAAGCACAATAGGCGTTAAACCGGATAACTTTTGATGCCTTTTGATTACTTCTATTATGTACTTAGATTAAGTCGTAAATAATTGTAACTTTTTTCTTTGTGTTTAGGGGATCGAGTGTAGGAAATTCCTTAATAAATGCAAGAAATTTTTGAAAGACACGATATTTATCCGCAAGAAACTTCTTTTTATTGTACAAGATTTGTGTCAGGGATCGAGCAGTCTATGCGGGCACAGTTCAGTTGACCGTTTGTCCCTTACAATAAATCCTATCGATCGAGCCAAGACTATTCAACCACGAAGTTCCTTTCTTTGCTAAAGTCGATATCCGAGGGCAATGCCCCCCAGTATTCGAGGTTGATCATAGAGAAGCCTTTGATACTGTTAATGTGATCTTTTATACTGATTCATGACTGGTCTTCAATTCTAAGTTAGCACGATCCATTGTTGCATCATTAAAAACCTTGCCGGAAAACCCATTCGTGACAAAATCGATTCAAGGGAAAAAGAGTGCAACGCGTGCTTTCAAGCCAAAAAAATTGCATTTCTCCTTGTTGTTTACCTGCAAGTGTTAGTTCAACGTAAGTAAAAGAAAACAACTAGGCTCGTACCTTAGCAGTAATATTGTTTCAAGTGAGTTATATTCCAGTTGCTCGGTAATTGTTCGTCGTTCATTGTTCCGAGTTTGTAGGACCCCTTTCCGGTGATAGTCCGACCCCAACTTCCCTTTGTTCGGGTTCCGGGTGCTCAGCGTGACCTTCCTTAATACTATGTCTCAGACATTGAAGTGTTGAAGTTTGGCCCTTCGGTTGTAATATCTCCTTATTCGTTGCTTTTGGGCAGCCAACCGAACAAGGGCAGTTTCAAACCTTTCATCTAATAGCTCCAAGATCATATTCATGGCCTCGCCATTTGATTCCTAAGTTGCGTATCTGAACCTGAGACTTGGTTCTCTAACTTCAACCGGTATTTGAGCTTCGGCACCGTAGACCAGCGAAAACGGGGTGGTCCCCGTGCTGGATTTTGAGGTCGTACGGTAGGCCTATAACACTTTTGCAGGATTTCCTTCCATTTTCCTTTGGCATCGGTTAACCACTTTTTGAGGTTTTTGATTATGGTCTTGTTTGTCGATTGCTCTTGTCCGTTCGCACTAGGGTTGGGGTGTTGATAGGATCCTTTTTATCTCGTGGTCTTCAAGAAATTCGGTTACTTTGCTATCGATGAATTGTTTCCCATTGTCGCACACGATCTCGCTCGGCATTCTAAACCGGCTATGATGTGGTCCCAAATGAAATCGATGACTTCCTTCTCCCTGACCTTATCGTACGTCTGGGCTTCCACCCACTTGGAAAAATAGTCAGTCATAAACAATATAAATTGAGCCTTAGTGGGTGCCCATGGAAGGGGGCCGATAATGTCCATTCCACACTTCATGAACAACCACGGTGACAAAACGGAGGGTAGCATCTCTCTGGGTTGATGAATCATCGGAGCGTGTATTTTGCACCTATCACATTTTCGCACGAACTCCTTCGCGTCCTTTTTTCATGTTGATCCAGTAGTAATCGACTCTAATTAACTTTCGAACTAATGGTTCGGTGCTTGAATGATTTCCGCTGGTGCCTTAATGAACTTCCCTCAGGACGTATTCAGTATCTCTCATTCCTAAACATATCTCTAATGGGCCATCGAATGTTCTTCTGACCAAGGTTCAGTATTTGGACGAGCTAAACTGGGATACTTTTGTACGCAGGGCTCTCGATTCTTTTGGATCTAAGGGCAGTTTTCCAGCCTTCAAATATTCAACATGTTTGTTTCTCCAATCGCAAAGTTAGGCTCATAGAGTTTATCTTGGCATGACCTTCTTCCACAACCGATCTCATGAGTTGCACGACTTCCCTCGAGTTGAGCTCGTTTTCCTCGCCCGACAACCCTAAGCTAGCAAGGGCACCAGCCTCGCTGTTTTGATCCCGGGGTACATGTTGTAAAGTCCACTCCTTGAACCGATGTAATGTTACCTGCAACGTATCTAGGTATCATTGCATTCGTTCTTCTCTGACCTCGAATGTTCCGTTAATTTGGTTAACCATGAGGAGAGAGTTGCACTTAGCTTCGATCACCTCCGCCCCCCAAGATTTTGGATTGTTCAAGACCTGCAATCATAGCCTCATATTCGGCCTCATTGTTAGTCAATTTCATAGTTTTAACAAATTGTCTAATTACATTGCCTGTTGGTGTCTTCAATACGATGCCAAGTTCGGACCCTTTTGCGTTCGAGGCACCGTCCGTAAAGAGGGTCCAAATTCCCGAAGACGTCCCTGAGTTTACCAACAATTCTCGTTCGACCTCGGGTATTAGGGTCTGCTTAATGTCGGTCATGAAATCTGCAATAATTTGAGATTTAATGGTTGTCCGGGTTCGATATTCAATATTGTACCCACTGATTTCCACGACCCATTTGGCCAATCTTCCTGAGAGTTCGGGTTTATGTAAAATATTTTGCAATGGGTAAGTTTTCACAACCCATATGGAATGGCACTGAAAATATAGTTCCAGTTTCCTAAAGGCGCTTAGCAAAGCGAGCGCCTATTTTTCTAGGAGAGGGTACCTGGTTTCGGCCTCACCTTGAGTCTTACTAACATAGCAAATTGGAAATTGCGTATCTTGTTCTTACCGGCCAAGGACTCCACTTACCACTATCTCCCATACTGCCAAGTATAGGTATAGTTGTTCACCTGCCTTCAATGTGTGAAGCAGTGGTGGGCTCAATAGATATCGCTTGAGTTCCTCCAAGGCTCATTGGCATTGCAGGGTCCATGAGAAGTTGTTCTTCTTCTTTAGTAGAGAGAAGAATCGGTGGCTCTTATCGGGGGACCTTGAGATGAATCGCCCCAGGGCGGCTATGCGTCTGGTTAATCTTGAACGGTCTTCACGTTGTCAAGAACCATGATATCTTCCATGGCTTTGATCTTGTCGGGGTTGATCTCGATTCCCTGATTGGATACCATGAACCTGAGGAATTTACCTGATCCGACTCCGAACGTACATTTCTCCGGGTTAAACTTCATATCGTACTTCTTCAATATGCTGAAGGTCTCATGCAAATACTTTAAATGGTCCTCTTCTCGCATGGACTTAACCAACATATCGTCAATGTAAACTTCAATCAATTTTCCTATTTGTTCCTCGAACATCCAGTTTACTAGGCGTTGATAAGTGGCATCGACAATTTTTAATCTGAATGGCATCACGTTATAGCAGTACTCACCGTAGTTAGTTATGAATGAGGTTTTTTCCTGATCATCCGGGTCTATCCGTATTTGGTTGTACCCAGAATATTCGTCGAGAAAACTAAGGACCTCGTGTCCTTCCGTGTGTTACATCTTGCGTTTTTGTACGTCAAAGTTTCGTCATAAGTTAATAATCGAAAGCTCGGGGATGAGATTATCTTGAGGTTAAGGTATTTATGCTAGTTATAACAAGCGATAAGTAAGTGCCATGACGGATAAAGAATTCACGAATTAAAGAAAATGAGTTTCGTTGAAGGTTGTCGATTTAGGATAAAGTATGGTCCGAGAACTAATACCTGATAATTATGGACTAGTACCATACAAGGTATTATATGACCGTGATAGTATGATGTTTAAAGTATATTAAAATTGATTAATTTTTAAGTAATTTGAGATAATTCTTAATTATGTGGGTAATTGGTTAATTATCGGGTAACGAAATATTACCTTATTAATTAATAAATTATAAAATAAGATCAACCCCTCCCCCAAAACAAAACGTGGCAGGAAGCCACTTTCCAAACAATGACTCTTAGTCATTTTTGGATTAGGTGGCACCAAAATGGATAATTAAAAGGACACAACACTACACTTCATATCTTGAAAACGTTAGCAACAATACATTCTAGGATACAAGACATTTCATTTTAACCTTTTCATCTCTAACAACACTACTTCATTTCTAAACCATTTCAATACTATGATCAGATGGGAGGTTTGGAACCATAGCAACAAAATCTCTTAGAAATTTCTACAAAGTTTTCAACTAAATTTTCTTGCAACCAAACAATTCCAACGGGAATTATTAGCATTTTGCGGTTCTAAAGAAGTTCGGTACAACCTTTTCTAACAATATCATACGGATTTTCCTACTTCATATATGTTAAGGATATCCCTTCTTTCTTTTTGACATGATATATACAACACGAATGAAACGAGCAAATGCGCAAAATTCCATAAATGAATCTATTCATAGAGGTATTAGAGATATCTATGTTCTTGAATTTTCAAATGCTCATTTTTCATTTTTATATTTTTTTAATCATATCTTCAATGGCCATAGATAGTTAATAGATGTATCAGAAGTAAGACTTTCCAAAACTATATGTTCGAAGTGTATTGATAGGATTTGCGGAAAGACTTTGAACCTTATTGATACATCTCTTAAACCATGGTATCCACAAAATTGAGTTAAACTGGAAATGTCGTTTGATTGCAGTTCATGGGTCTCAAAAATACGTAAGTTGGTAGAGTTTATTTCATGATATTAATCAGAGGCATAATGGTTTTATGACGTACCGAGATATTTTATTAACACATTTCATATGCATTCTGCATGCACATTGACCCATGACCAGATATCGTTATATACAGATATATATTTATGGGAAAAGGTTACGGCTTTATATATGCACCACCACCTGATCATCTAGTATACGTTGATGATTTTTCCCACAGTGGACGAGATGATATGATGAGATGCCCTCAGAGGCCTGATGCTGTTATGAAATATGTACCTATGCACGACATGACATTCATACGCATATGCATGACACTATAATTATTTCATGAATAACGGAGTTATCCAGACTTACAGGTTGAGTCATTTATTATATATTTCTTCTATGTCTGTTATGTACTTATTTATGTTCCTTACATACTCAGTACATTATTCGTAATTACGTCCCATTTGCCCGGGGACGTTGCGTTTCATGCCCACAAGTGCAGGTAGGCAAGTCGACGATTCCCTTTTTAGGATTCTTGATCAGCGAGAGTTGGCGTGCTCCACTTGATCCGGAGCTGCTTTTGATTTTGGTACGATATGCTTGTACATATAAATATTGGTATGACGTGGCTCAGTCCCGTCTTTCTACAGTTTTATTTCTATTAGAGCTCTGTAGACAAATATGTATAGTTGGATAGTAAATAGCCTTGCCGGCTTGCCCCACCGTATTTCCGCATGTATATGTACATATGTCTTTTGGACATGTTTCCCTCGCATATGTTATTCATATTTATATATTAAATGCATTCTTAAGGGTGTTCGACATGTAGGACTCGAGCAACCGTCGCGGCCCATCGGTTTGGGTCTTGATAAAGTGGTATCAGAGAAGTTCTGTCCTAAGGTTGTCTACATATCGTATCTAGTAGAGTCTTATTTATAGGTGTGTTGTGCACCACACTTATAGACAGGTGGCTACAAGACATATAGGATGTTATCCTCTCTACTTATCTTAGATCGTGTGATATACAAATTCATGTTCCTAATGATATATTATATTTTCAGTGATGCCTCCGAAAACTACAGCCGTTAGCACAGGTAAGAAGGCTTTGAAGGTGTTAGAAGGAGATATAAGTTACATTATGGAGTCAGATCCATCGGAGATCATCGGTTTTATAGAGGAGGATCCATATGAGTCATCCGTGCGAGTAGCTTTGATTTCGCCGGCAGTAGATGAGGTGAGGGGAGTTCCGACCTCACCAAGCCCCTTAGTTTCATTATCAAGGTCCATTGATCAGGGCATAATGGGAGTGGTGCATGGATTGGCACAATCGGTTTCCCCTCAGGCTCAAAACTATGTCAAGGTATTTGCGGACACCAGCTCTTCTGAGGTTCCAGATAGTCCACAGTCTTAGGAGTCTGTCAATCAAGGTTCGTCAGTGTATGTCATGGGATATGCAGAGGAAGAGGATAGTAGTCGGGCTATGAGGAGGAAGGCAAATGATAAGGATATGAAGGTTCTGCTTCAAAGTGTGTCTGATCGAGGTTTTTATATAGGACGAGGCAAGGACCCTCTACTGTAGACTTCCTCCAGGTGTCAGTTTTTTGTTGGTGAGTTCCACTTATTCTTGGAATATTACCAAGTTAGGGTTCTGAATTTGTTAGGTTGTTTTATAAGAACGTAGGGGGCCTGTCCTGACTTGTATATTTTATGGTTATGTCTATTTAGAGGTTTTGTAGACAGTATCATATATATAGTTTTGGGTATGGTATGTCTAAGGCCTTGTCAACCCCTATGTATATAAACCTTTGTCTAAATTATTTATGTGAGTTAAGTCTTAATATTGTTACTTATATATATGGATGTCGCCCGTAATGGCCCGTGATAGATTTGATAATAAACAAGGATAAGGTACGTGGTGCTCGATTGGGTAGAACTTGATATTATAATGGGTATGTATTGGTTGGCTTTTTGTTATGCTAACATCAAGTGTAGATCAAAGATGGTTCTTTGCGGATGCGTATTGATTATAGACAGTTGAATAAGGTGACAATCAAGAATAAGTACCCCCTTCCAAAGATTGATGATTTATTTTATCAGTTGCAAGGTGCCAAGTATTTCTCGAAGATAGACGTGAGGTCCGGGTACCCTCAGATAAGGAATAAGGAGAAAGATATCCCGCAGATAGCATTCAGGACTAGATATGGGCACTTGAGTTTCGTATCATGTCATTCGGTTTGACTAGTTCCCCAGCAGTATTCATGGACTTGATGAACCGAGTGTTCAGACCCTTTCTAGACCTATTAGTTGTTGCATTATTTGACGACATATTGGTGTATTCTCATTCAGAGACTGAACATGTAGATCATTTGCGTACTAAGCTCAGAGTTCTACAAAAAAGGGAAGTTGTATGAAATATTCTCTAAATGTGAATTCTGGTTGAACTATGTAGCTTTTCTTGGGCATATTACTTCAAGTAAAGGTATTCCGGTTAATACACAAAAAATTGAGGCAGTAAAGACTTGTCCTAGACCCAGAACACCAACGCAGGTTCGTAACTTTGTCGGTTTGGCAGGTAATTACACGAGACTTGTAAAGGGATTTTCTTCTCTTTTAGAACCTTTGACAAGAGTGGTTGGTGATGTCTTGCTTAATGTTCCAAAAGAACAAAAGAAAATCAATGGTGCAAGCAAGTTAAAAGCAGATTGCGAATAAGTATAAATAGATATGTGTAGGTTGCAAGCTATGGTATGGTAGAGCGACAAGGTTTTAAGAAGACAGGAATAAGGATAAAGAAAAGGTGAGTGAGAAGGTGACAAGAATGGATAAGTCCTTGGGATTAAGACCATAAAAATAAGAGAGCTGATAGTTTCTCTAAGTCATAGAAAGCTAAGTATAGCCTGAGTGAACTCAAAGGAGTCTAAGACCAGTAGCATTTAGAAGAGATGGAATGCTGCCCTGGTAGTGGAATAAGGGCGTAATTGTGATAGATAAAGAATGACGTTTGGGCCTTTAAAAGGAGTAATTTCATGAATTGTAAAAGACTAGAATACCCATGTAAGTTGAATCAAAAAGGGAACTACGTTTCAGTGTACTAATGCAGCATGGTAAGGTTGTAACTTATACTTTTAGACAACTAAGAAAGCACAAGAAGAATTACCCTACCCATGATTTAGAGTTAGCCGCAGTGATTCATGCACTAAAGATGTGGAGGCACTACTTGTATGGCATTCATGTTGATATCTATACGGATCATAAGAGCCTCCAATACATCTTTAAGCAAAAGGAATTGAATTTACGTCAAAGGAGGTGGTTGGAGCTACTTAAAGATTATGACGTTGATATTTTATACCATCCGGGGAAGGCGAACGTTGTAGCCGATGCCCTCCGCCGTAGATATATGGGTAGAATGTCATATTTATAGCAACAGAAGAGGGGAATATCCCATGAGATTCATCACCTAGCTAGTCTTGGAGTTTAATTACTGCTCTCAGGTGATATTGGAATTAATATTCAAGATACGACAACATCCTCGTTAGTAACTGAAGTGAAGGAACGCCAGTATGAGGATCGTGTGTTAGTTCATTATAGGGATACCACGCCTCAGAAGGAGAAGACACCGTTTGAAATTACAGAATATGGGGTCCTCAGATATCGAGGACGATTATTTGTCCCTAATGTTGCAGGGCTGCGTCGGCAGGTTATGGGGGAAACTCATTATTCTTGTTATTCTATCCATCTCAGAGCGACAAAGGTGTATCATGATATCAAGAAAGTATATTGGTGGGATTGAATGAAAAAGGATATAGCGGAGTTTGTTGCTCAGTGTCCTAGTTGTCATCAGGTGAAGATTGAGCATCAAAAACCCGGTGGATTATTGCAGGCTATGGAGATTCCAACTTGTAAATGGGAAGTAATCAATATGGATTTAATCGTAGGCTTACCTCGTACCCAGCGTAAGTTTGACTCGATATGGGTGATTGGTTATAGGCTTACAAAGTCATCTCATTTTCAGCCTGTTAGGACTACATATTCCGCAGAGGGTTATGTAAGGCTTTATATTAAGGAGATAGTACGACTGCATGGTGTCCCTGTATCTATTATCTCGGATAGAGGAGCTCAATTTACATCTAACTTCTGGAGGTCCTTCCAAAGGAGATAGGGGACTCAAGTAAGTCTTAGTACAACATTTCATCCCAGACAGACAAAAAGGCCCATCGTACTATTCAGACACATGAGGATATGTTACGAGCTTGTGTGATAGACTTCAAAGGTAGCTGGGATGATCATCTGCCGCTTATTAAGTTCCAATATAATAATAGCTACCATTCCAGTATTCAAATGGCTCCATACGCAGCTCTTTACGGACGGAAGTGTAGGTCACCTATAGGGTGGTTCGATGTTGGGGAAACCATGTTAGTAGGACCCGAATTGGCACAACAGGCAATCGAGAAAATTAAGCTAATACAGGAAAGGCTATTAGCAGCTCAAAGCCGTCAGAAGTCTTATGCGGATAATCAGCGGCGAGACTTGGAATTTCAGGTTGACGATTGGGTATTCCTAAAGGTATCACTGATGAAAGGCGTTATGAGGTTCGGATAAAGGGGAAAACTTAGCCCTCGGTACATGGGACCATATAGGATCATACGCAAGGTAGGCCAGGTAGCATATGAGTTAGACTGCCTTCGATCTTGGAGTTTGTACATCCAATCTTTCATGTGTCTATGCTCTGTAAATGTATCGAGATCCTTCCAAAATCGTGCCAGTTGATGATGTTCAGGTCACAGAGAAGCTATCATATGAAGAAACTCCCATTACTATATTAGACAGACAGGTTCGGAGACTGAGAACTAAAGACGTAGCTTCGGTGAAAGTACTTTGGAGAAACAACAATGTGGAAGAAATGACTTGGGAGGCCGAGGAAGACATGAAGTCTAGATATCCCTACTTATTTCCTCCTCCAAAGAAGGGTCCGACTGAGACATCACAACCTTAAGGTACGTGTATGGATTCTTGTGTTAGTTATTATCATCGGTCATGTGAGGCCATTGTAGTTATTGATGATTGTGGTCCTATGTGGCGGAATTATTGAGTTCTACAGGAAGAGTTGGTAATAGTATTGCTATGAAGGCGACTTTGCCAAAGTTATATAGATCCCGGGGAGTTAAACATTAAAGGACAAATGTTTTTAAGGGGGGAAGGATGTTACATCTCGCGTTTTCATACGTTAAAGTTTCGTCGTAAGTTAATAGACGTAAGCTCGGGGATGATATTATCTTGAGGTTAACGTATTTATGCTAGTTATAACAAGCGATAAGTAAGTGCCATGAAGGATAAAGAATACACGAATTAAAGAAAACAAGGTTCGTTGAAGGTTGTCGATTTAGGATAAAGTACGGTCCGAGCAATAATACCCGATAATTATGGACTAGTACTATACACAATGTACTATATGACCGTGATAGTATGATGTATAAAGTATATTAAAAATGAGTAGTATTTTAAGTAATTTGAGATAATTCTTAATTATGTGGGTAATTTGTTAATTATTGCGTAACCGGACATTACTTAATTAATTAATAAATTATAAAATAAGATCAATCCCCCTAAAAAAAACGTGGCAGCAAGCCACTTTCCAAACAATGACTCTTAGTCATTTTTGGATTAGGTGGCACCAAAATGGATAATTAAAAAGACACAACACTACACGTCATATCTTGAAAAGGTTAGCAACAATACATTCTAGGATATAAGACATTTCATTCTAACCTTTTCATCTCTAACAACACTACTTCATTTCTAAACCATTTCAACACTACGATCAGATGGGAGGTTTGGAACCTTAGTAACAAAATCTCTTAGAAATTCCTAAAAAGTTTTCAATGAAAGCTTCTTGCAACCAAACAATTCCAACAGAAATTATTAGCACCTTAACAACGTAAAATTTTGCGATTCTAAGTAAGTACGGTGCAACTTTTTCCAAGAATATCATACAGATTTCCCTACTTCAGGTATGTTAAGGATATCCCTTCTTTCTTTTTGGCATGATCTATACAACACGAATGAAACAAGCAAATGCACAAAATTCCATAATGAATCTATTTATAGAGGTAGTAGAGATATCTATGTTCTTGAATTTTTTAATCATTATCTTCAATGGCCCTAGATAGTTAATAGATGTATCATAAGTAAGACTTTCCAAAACTGTATGTTCGAAGTGCATTGATAGGCTTTTCGAAAAGACTTTGAACCTACCTGATACATCTCTTAAACCATGGTATCCACAAAATTGAGCTAAACTGGAAATGTCATTTGATTGCAGTTCATGGGTCTCAAAAATACGTAAGTTGGTAGAGTTTATTTCATGATATTAATCAGAGGCATAATGGTCTTATGACGTACCGAGAGATTTTATTGACATATTTCATATACATTTCATGTATTTATACAAGCACATTGACACATGACCAAATGGCGTTATATACGCGTATATATATATAAATATATATATATGGAATATGGGAAAAAATGTTACGGCGTTATATACGCACCACCACCTGATCAGCTGGTATACGCTGATGATTTTTCCCACAATGGCCGAGATGATATGATGGGATGCCCTCAAGGCCTGATGATGTTATGAAACAAGTACCTATACACGACATGACATTCATACGCATATGCATAACACTATAATTATTTGATGAATTACAGAGTTATCCAGACATACAGGCTGAGTCATTTATTCTATATTTCTTCCATGTCTTTTATGTACTTATTTATGTGCCTTACATACTCGGTACATTATTCGTACTGACGTCCCTTGACGTCCCTTTTGCATGGGGACACTGCGTTTCATGCTCGCGGTTAAAGGTAGGCAAGTCGATGGTCCCCCTTCTTAGGATTCTTGATCAGCGAGAGTTAGCGTGCTCCACTTGATCCGGAGCTGCTTTTGATTTTGGTACGATATGCTTGTATATATAAATATGGGTATGACATGGCTTAGTCCCGTCTTTGTACATTTATATTTCTATTAGAGGTATGTAGACAGTTATGTATAGTTGGATAGTAAGTAGCCTTGTCAGCACGCCCCACCGTATTTTCGCATGTATATGTACATATATCTTTTGGACAGGTTTCCCTCACATATGTTATTCATGTTTATATCTTAAGCGCATGCTTAAGGGTGTTCGTCAGGAAGGACTCTGACACCCTTCACGGCCCGTTGGTTTGGGTCGTAACACCGTGGCATCGGTCATCTGATCAATATTGGGCAAAGGTAAAGATTCCTTGGGACACGACTTATTCAAATCCTTATAGTATATACACATTCGTAATTTGTTCCCTTTTTAGGGACTACTACTACGTTTGCTAACCAATTCGGGTATTTTACCCCCGAATGAACCCTATTTTAAGGAGCTTAGATACCTCGTACTTGATGAAAGCATGTTTGACCTTAAACTGGGGTCTCCTCTTCTGCTTGAACAGATGGAATTTTGGGTCCAGGCATAGCTTGTGAGTGGTTATCTCTGATGGGATCCCTCTCATATCAAGATGGGACCAAGAAAATAATATATGTTAGCGATAAGAAATTGAATGAGTTTTTTCCTGAGCTTGGGTGTTAACCCTGTGCCCATGTATACCTTCCGACCGGGCAAATGCTCGGTCAATAAGACCTGTTCTAGCTCCTTGACCGTCGATTTAGTGGCATTGAAATCATCAGGGATTATAAAGGATCTGGGAACCCCGTGATCTTCGTCTTCATTAGTCCCCTGTTTGTCCGTTTGGGTCGTGGCCGGTGTTGGTGATTGTTGTTTATCTCTTGCTTTATACCAAACTTGGTTCCTTTGACATTGTGAGTGGTGATATCGGAATCACCTCTTCCACTCCAAACACTTCTTTTATGGCTGGTTGTTCTCCATAGATCATTTTAATCCCTCTTGGTGTCGGAAATTTTAACACTTGGTGAAGATTCGAGGGAACCTTCCTCATGTTGTGGATACATGGCCTCCCGAACAGGGCGTTGTACCTCATGTCTCCTTCGATCACATAAAACTTGGCCTCCTAGATGGTCCCAGTGGCATTGACTGGTAATGTTATCTCCCCCTTAGTGGTTTCACATGCCATGTTGAATGCGTTCAAAACTCGAACTTCCGGCACGATTTGCTTGTAGACCGAACTACTTTACGACTCTCGACCGGATGATGTTGGCCGAGCTACCTGGATCAATTAACACATGCTTGACTCACGATTTATTTATGAGTACAGATATTACCAGTGCATCATTGTGGAGCTGCACAATCCCTTCTGCATCCTCGTTGTTGAAAGACGAAGTTCCTTCCCTTGTGATGGACACTTTGGTGCGCTTCAACATCAGCCCTTGAGGGACATCAATTCCACCCGACGATCATTTTAATGATGTGTTGAGGTTCTTCTGGTTAGTTTGTTTGTTAGAATCCCTGCTTCTGAAATGATTCTTGGCTCGATCCTTCAGAAATTCTCGAAGGTGCCCGTTGTTGAATAACCGGGCTACTTCCTCTCTGAACTGTTGGCAATCCTCTGTTCTGCGGCTATGAGTGCCATGATGTTTGCACATCTTGTTAGGATCCCTTTGGGATGGATCAGATTGTAGAGGTCGAGGTCATTTGGTATCCTTGATGAGTCCGATAGCTGATATGATGGCAGTCGCATCAACATTAAAGTTATATTTCGATAACCTTAGTGCTTCTTTAAGCCCGATAGGCTTGTCGTAGTTGTTCTTGCTCATGAGTCCCCAAGTGCTCTGGCCTCAATCATTTCTCCTTTTATTTCACATAGAATTTTGCCTGGACCCACTACTTTTTCGTTCTCCATTGTACGGCTGGTACCGATCCCTATTTGACCGCGGCTTACAGTCGATATCTCTCTTGATTATGTCGATGGGTCTGATAGGATAAACGGACCTAGAAGGAGCCCCAAGTTTATCATCTTCGACTATGATTTTCGATTGATATCGGTTATACACACCGGCCAAAGTAACAGCCGGATACTCTATCAGATTCTACTTTAACTGATGTGAAGCCACCGAGCTTCAAATATTGAGTCCTTGGGTGAAATTTTGAACGGCCCAATCATCAGCGACTGGTGGCAGGTCCATCCGTTCCATTGAAACCAGGATACAAACTCTCTAACCATTTTATTATCCTTTTGCTTTACTTTGAAAAGGTCCTACTTCTTGGTCTCGACCTTCATAGCCCCTGCGTGTACGTTCAAGGAAGAGTCTACAAGCATAGCAAATGAGTCAATAGAATTAGGTGGTAAATTGTGATACCATCATAGCTCCCTTTAAAAGGGTCTCTTCAAATTTCTTTAGCAAGACAGATTCTATCTCGTCGTCCTCCAAGTCATTACCTTTGATGGCGCATGTATAGGTGGTAACATAATCATTTGGGTTGGTCGTTCCATTGTACTTAGGAATCTCGAGCATGCAGAACTTCTTAGGGATTGGCTTGGGATCCGCGCTCGGAGTAAAAGGCTTTTGTACGAGCTTCTTGGAGTGTAGTACTTTCAATATCGGCGGTGCTCCTAAGATCTGATCAACTGTATATGTTTCGTTAGCTCTTCAAGCATCTTCATAATTACAGGGCTGGTCCCCGACTCCTTCTCATTCGATCTCTCTAAGACCGGTTCATCTCTGTGTATAACTTCCCGAGATAGTTTTGGCTCAATCCTACTCGGTGGGTCGCTCTAGTTCTGGAGTTGGGCTATCACCGCCTATTGATCCTGTAACATTTCGAAGATTACCCTCAAGTTGATTCCAGTACCTTCACTGATGTGTGTGCTTTGTGCAGCCGATCGAACATCTCTGCGGACATTGTCCTTCAGATTGGTCGGAAAATTTGTGTTGATAGCCACATATGATCTAACGTCGATCGGGTATGCGGTTGGGACTCAGCCGAGGTCGACTGGGGGCACCTTATTTCGGGGAGCTACATTTTCATTTTCTCCATGGTGGCTGGACTCATTGTCAACATGTATGGGTGCTGATTGAGTGTTTGACATTTTTATCTTTAGCCTGAAATCAAAGACACTTCAAAGAACAAATAAAATACTGTGTGTTATGGATATTTGTATCAAACAACCACTATTATCCTTAGCCCCACGGTGGGCGCCAAACTGTTTATCCTCAAAATCGGATAACAATTAAATTTTTAAGTGGTTTAAGGATATGTGGATTAAATCGACACAAAATGATAAATTAAATTGCAATTGAAATAAAGTATGTTAAAAAAAAAATTAAACCACGCGAATTGAACAGTCACAGACTTGGGGGGAGGTCCACCCTTGAATTGAATGAACTTCAATTGGTATCAGGACATAGTTGAAATAAAAGATTAAAGAGAAGAATAATATATTGCTTTGGAATGCGTGTTACAATGTACTTTACAAGTAATCATACCCCCGTTATATAGTAGGTGTAACGACCTGACCGATCGTTTTGAACTCTGGCGCGTCGTTCGGTGGTTTCATGCCTTGAGTAGCTTCACTTTAGATATTATGACTTGTACGTTTGGTCGGAATTTAATTTAGGGAAGTTCGGAGTTGATATGGAATGAAATATCAAATTTCGGATGCTTTTAGTTGGAAGATTTTACTAAGGTTGTACTATTGAGTAAACGACCTCGGAATCGGGATTTGAAGGTTCCAATAGGTTTGTATGATGATTGTGGACTTGGGCGTATGTTCGGAGCGGGTTTTGGATGATCCGGGAGCGTTACAGTGCTTATTGTAGAAAGCTGGCATATGTGGAAGATGATATAAATTTGGGTTGAAGTGTATTTTAATGTTATCGATGTCCTTTTGGAATTCCGAGACTGTGAATAGCTCTGTATGGTGATTCTGGTCATAGGAGCACGTCCGTATGTGAATTTGGAGGTCTGTAGTCATTTGGGGTCATTTGGTGAAAGTTGGAAGTTGGATGATTTTGGGGAGGTGGTCGGGTCCAAGCCTACACTACTATTGAGTAGCAAGTAGGTCGATGCAATAATAACCCAACTAAGGTCGGGATCGAATTCACAGGGAGTTAATGATTGGAATTAGGTTTATATCTAAGTGAGTTGCGGGTTTTGAATCTAATTTTACTTCCACAAGTTTTGTTGATATTCAACTTCTATCTATTCTCTAATGATTGCAATAAATAAATAAGGACAATATTTTTGTTTAGGGTTTTTCAAATGTTTAAAGGGACTAGGTTCGTGAGTTCTACCTAGGTAGTTATTTAACGGGTTATGAATTCTAGGGCAAGCTTGATTATATGGGATCGTAATATAGCTATCAACCCGGGTATTCATTATATACCTCTTTGTAGTTTGAGTGATTTTTTTTCAATTTGGCTTTCTCAAGTCCAAATGGGTATTCATACGAATCAAGTGATATTAGCTCAAGTTGGGTATTACTATTTCTAGGTTTAACCCATTAATTGGGGCTATCAATTTTTTGAGTTCACCCCAATTCCTTGTTAGCCCTGTTTTCCTAGACTTAGACCCACTTTCTCAAGAAGAGACTAAGTCATTTAGGCATGAATCAATATTTGCAACCATTAATTCTTGAGTTCTAGCAAGAAGTAAGCTAAATATCACCAACCCCATCACAAATAATCCCTAGGTTAAACACTCATTAAATACCCACACTAGGGTTGGCCACCACCCTAGCTATGAGTTTATCTATTCATGGAACTAGATGAAATTAATGAAGAGATGAAGACAGAATCCATAATATTTGATTATGGGATGAAAATCTAGTGTTAAGAAGTGAATCTAGTACAAAATTTTTGAATAAAGTAAAAGTAGTTGTCTCATGTACTCTCTCAAAACATAACTTGACATAAAAATAACAAAAAGTTCTATTTATACTAAGTTGAAAATATCTGACAAAAATTCCCCTGCGGAGGTTGTGCGGACGCATAATTCTGAGTGCAACCGCACTCTTGCTTTCGCGCCCGCATAATTGTGATGTGGTCTGCGTTCTTCACTTTGGATTTTGGCTTGAGCTAAAATTTTGCGGACCGCACAATTCTAAGTGCGGCCGCATTCGTGATTATAGGACCGCATAAAAGTGACGCGGTCTGCACTTCCTTGACTTTGTCTTGAATCAACTCTCTAATCTTCATCATAGGTGGCCTCACAATTGTGTGTGCGACCGCACTTGACATCCTGCAGCCGCACAATTTTGGTGCGGTCCGCACTCCTTCATTTTGCCCAAGTTGCCAACTCTCTGATTCTCGTTCTTCGCGGACCGCATAGTTTTGATTGCGGCCACACAATATTGGTGCGTTCTGTGCTCCATCATCTAGACATAATAAAAGTCTCTGAATCCCATTCTTGTGGACCGCATAATTTTTATCGGGACCGCACAGTTACTTTTGCGGTCGCATAATATTTTTGCGGTCCGCACTGTAAGCCTATTTGTTCTGTTTTGGTTTTTGTTCAACTTTTGACTCCTTTATGAGTTGATTTTGATTTCTTTGGCTCATATTGAAAAATTCCTGCAAGCAATCACATTTCATTAGTATCCGGGAATACATTTAAGCATCTTTTACCTAAAATACAAGTAAAAGAGGGCAAATAAGAGGTTAAAATCCCTACTTATCAACTCCCCCAAACTCAAGCTTTTGCTTATTCTCAAGAAAATAAGGTAATTCCCACCTCCACTTGAAAAAAGGACATTTCAGCTGGCCTAAGGTGAATCAATCATGCATAAATTGGGACTAACAATTACTCTCAATACAAATGAGTTATTAACAACACAATGTTTTGACCTTTTGAGTACCATAGTTCTAATGTGACACTAGAGCATCAAGAGTTGACTTTATTCACCAAGGAAGCTCGCTCTATCACGTAGGTCGTTGTGGATCTCAAACTCCTCCTCCTATACTCTCCATGAGCAAATCTTACTTTAGAATGTAACACTCGAAACAAGGATTACGAAGAAGTTCTCTCAT
Organism: Nicotiana undulata; assembly: GCA_005239495.1. Lineage (NCBI taxonomy): Eukaryota > Viridiplantae > Streptophyta > Magnoliopsida > Solanales > Solanaceae > Nicotiana > Nicotiana undulata. Next base: position 21,781 of record MDKH01235819.1, read on the forward strand.
CTCTCTCAAAAGAATGTCACAAGTCCGGCTCTTAAGTACAATAAGCTTTCCCCTTATGTAAATCACCACTAATGTAAGCTCACTCAACTTGAAATCATATAGGTCTTTTGCGGGAATGTAATGAAGTCTTTTGGATCAAGGTAGGACTTGTTGGTATATGATAGTTTCATATTTCCTTAAGCACTCTATTTTCTCTTTCCGGCTCATACTTTCTTGACTTTTTAAGTCATTTTCTTCTTCCTTATGGGAACTAAAGAGACGTAATATCACTCTTTCTTGACCATGACAATCATTTTTCTCTTTTTCTAATCACTCCATACCTTTCATAATTGTTTTCTTTGAATTCTTCAACTTTCTACCTTATTCACTTTATTTTTGACATTTTCCTTGTTTGCCCTTCTTCCTTTTCTTTGCCTTCCCTTTTCTTCATTTCTTTTTCTTCTTTGTACCTTTGATCACTTTCAAATTCCTCGTCTCTCCCCCAAACTTATGCTTTTGCCAATTTTCTATTAAGAATGCTAAGAAAAGATCGGGTGCCAAGAGAGGGTCATTATAAAACGGATAAAGGCTTGTAATGTGGTTATTGAAAGAAAAGGAGCTTCAGCTCAAAGGGGTTGACTAGGGATATCACATTGGTAGGCTATGGAAGCTTTCAAGCTTCAAATTACATCAAGGAGACCCTATAATCATTTCTCAAGTCGATCTACACTTTGAATTTTGCCTAGACAAACATTCAGGGTAAGTTCTAGACTTATTGGAACGGGACACGGACTTGCAATTCAATACCTCACCTCTCAAGCTACTAGATTGTTAAAGAGAATAGAGTTGAGGGCCCACAACAACCCTAGCTAATATTGAAAATCACAAATGGCTCAAAGAAACCACTCGATGATTGTTTTAGTCAACACAAGTCTAAAGGTCACAACTAGAGCTATTCTTTGCCAATCAACTTTGTTTGCAACCATAAGGTCGAAGGTAAATGTGTTAGTACCAAATGAAGACTGCTTGAGACACTTTTATTCATTACTACTATATCTACCAAAACATTAAAGAAAATGGATTCAATCCCTTAAGAAGGTTGTCACGCCATCCATCGTTGGGAAGAGCCACCCGGTTCACACAACATCCACCTTTGGAAAGAACCGAGGAATTAAGAAAATCAAAGTCTTATTGATCACACAAAATGTAAAAAATACTAACAACTTAAAAAGAAGCTACTAAAGTAAATAAGAAGCCATGCTACTAAGGAAAAATAACAAAAGAAGTTATGAAGTAAACTATAGAAAGTAAACTGAATATATACAAAATGAAGTAAAGCGAATATATACATAATGGAAATGAATATATACATCAAATGGTAAAAATATATACATACCAAAAGGGAAAACAAAGATAAAGAAAAATAGAGTAACTGTTATTACATACCAAATGTCAATCAAAATGAACCCCTCACCCCCCCCCCCCCCCCCCCCCCCCCCCCACCCAAATGAAAATGAGCATTGTCCTCAATTCTAATCAAAATAAGAACGGGAAAAGGGGTAGAGAGTAAGGAAAACTCCCTACGTGGTCTCACTCTACATCGGGTCCTCAGCATATGTGGTGTCCTCAGCCTACATGGGGTCCTCAGCACCCTTTGTCTCCTCTAATTGTATCTCAACATCTTCTGACTAAGGGACTACTGGGTTGTTGAGCATCTGTATCAACTCCTCAGCAGTGTGTGTAGTTGCAGTCGGCTCCTCAGATTGGCCTGTTGCTGCCCTTGATGTCTCTAGCATTGCTGCATATGCTACTAGGACTGTCTGCTCCATGAGTAGAACCAATGGAAAGTCTCCGGTAGAAGAAATATTTTCAACCTCCTTGTGCAACTTGTCCACCGAGTCCTTTGATGCTTGAGTCTTCCACATCTTTTTCACCTGTTTCCCCAAGTCCTTGATGATCTTCCCATGAGTATCTAGAGTCTCTAGGATCTTTTTCTGGTTGTCCAGAATTTTCTTCAATGAGTCCTCCGCTGATGAAGGTACCCAAGACTCCGTTGGGGCTAATGATTGTGATACAACAGTACTGGATATGGCAGTCAGCTTTGTGGTAGCTGCCTGCATCCAGTTGTTGAGACTCGCTAGTGTTTGGGAGACTCACAACACAGTCTGAGGGTAGGTAGATGAGGTCAGCACTAAAAATAGCACAGAAAGCCTAGCTAAGGAGATGGTCCAGAGGATGAAAGAGGCAAGGCTGCTGCTCCGGTAGAAGTACTGGCTGTTGTGGAGGGCTCGGCAACTGAACCAGTGGCCACTACCCCTGGCTCTTCAGACTAGCTAGTAGAGGTAGTGACTTTTTCCTTGAACTTAGGGTTGTCCGCTCCCTGGAGGTGGTACCATGAAAAAGGCTTTTTAGTCGTCACCTCAACGTCAAAGTGCCTCGATTCTACCCCTTGATCTTGGAAGTATTCTATGACAAAATTGGGGTCGGGATATGACCTCTCCTCTTTCTGGACAGCATTTGAGATGTTGTAGGACATCAAGGCTCCCACATTTTTCATATACCCGGCCATTATGGAAGCTACTAATACTGCACGGGGATGTGGAAGGATGTTCTCATGGAGGCACGGATCCAGATGGCTGCACACGAATGTTTGCTACCTTTTTGCTTCAAAGTTAAGGGTGGATCGGACTATCTGAACTCCTGCTATGAGCCATGTAGGTGTTGTCCCCAGAATTTCTAGTATCTCAGCTAACCGTGGGAGAACTGCATCACCCATAGCTTGCTTCTCCAAATATTGCACTGCTTCCACCTCCTCAAATCCTACATATTTGTTCATTGCTTGGGCAAAAAGGCGGATTTTAAAATTCCTGACCTTCGTTACCTTGGTGCCCTTTTTGATGTGGGCAACATTGGCATAGAACTCTTTGACTAGCTATTCATTTGCATCTTGCATACGTCCGATGAACCATTTCCATCCTTTTCTCTGCTTAAATTGCTTGAGGACATTGGGGTTGGGGTTGCTCAGGTCTTTTGTCAAGAATTGTCACTCAAGAGTGAGTGACCTTTGGGACAACCATTCTCTGAACTTAGCATAGGCATTTTCACTAACAAATCTGTCCACCCATACATCCGGCTTCCTTGATCTAGCCAAACCCCCAACAGTCGTATCACCCCCTCTCCCATCGTCTTGGATCTCATCATCATCATTCAAGTTAATTGGAGTAGCTGTAGTAGGTGGGGTAGAGGGTTCAGATACTTGACTAACCCGCTCCGAACCTTCAGACGAACTTGAGGAGGAAATTGGTTCATTGACCAAGTGGAGTCACCTAGGGAATTGTTTTGATTGAGCTCCCGGTTGTGCTTGCACTGAATCACCCTCAGAAGTTTCCCAGGATGGAAGGTATTCACTGGTGTTTCAGGTTTCTGGATGTGGTCTACTGAGTGTAGCTTTCATGCTCAAGACCTTTTGGAATGACAGTGGCATGTGGGTTTGCTTCGACCCCGGCCTCAAGAGGATTCTCCCCCCCCCCCCCATTGGAAGTATCACCTCTACCACATGAACGAACAATTGTCTGCAACATACAAGTAGTAAAAGCCAGTTAGAACTAGGGCTCACAATGTGTATAGAATCAAAATTGAAAATGCAGAACACATCTCTCAGAATTTGGCATTCCGGACCGCATAAAAGTGCGTGTGGTCGCAGACTGCCTAGTGCGGACCGCACAAAATTGAGTTCCCCCGCATAATGCCCATCGCAGACCGCACAATTTTGAGTGTTGCCGCGGAGATCCCAGGATCATACTACTGGGTCTCTGAAGTAACCTCAGTGCGGACCGCATAATTTTTAGTGCGGCCGCACAAACCCATTGCGGACCGCACAATATTGAGTGCGGCCGCATATTTGTTTTGCTGGGTCTCTCAAGATTAACTGTGCGGACCACACAAAAGTGAGTGCGGCCGCACAAATCTACCGCAGAACGCACAAAATTTAGTGCGACCGCACAAACTTATCAATCAAAGGTTCCCTAAACCTTGGGTATCGGGGACCGCACAAAAATGTGTGTGGCCGCATAATTCAAATCAGAACGGCATTGATGTACGATTTACACTAGGATTTTCACTAATTAGACATGGTTTGTGTCAATTAAACATTAAAAGCTACTAACCCCAGCTCCCATTGAGCATTAAAACACTACCAACATGATTCTAAGCAACATTTAATCAACAATTGACATTTTAGGCATGAACCTAACCCTAAATAAAAAGAAAACTAAAACAAAGAAAAAGAAAATGAAAAAGAAGAATCTAAATCATTGAAATCAACATACCAGTAATGAAGATGTAGCAGGAATTCAACAATTGATGAAATGAGATGAGATTGAAAGCAAAAGAGAAGGTGCATTGTGCTTAGCTTAGCTTGAGAGGTCAGAGTGTGAAAAGTCTAAGAAGGTCCTATTTATACTTTGACCATGTTGGCCCTACCAACTTACCTGAGTAAGACCGCACAATTTTGGTGCGGTTCACACTCTTTACATGTGCTAACTCGGAAGCTGAATCAGTGGTGTGGTCCGCATAAAAATGATTGTGGCCGCATAATTGGTGCGGTCCGCAAAATTTTGAGTGCGGCCGCGAATCCTTAAGGATTTTTGTCAGGAAAATCTTCAAAGAGTTGTCATTTTCATCTTCCAGTGGTGCGACCGCACACAGAATTGTACGGCCACGAAAGGCTTGTGCGGTCCGCACAGTTTCAACACTTGACCAATTTTTTCCTTGCAAATTTCCTGCATCGCACACCCATATGCCTGCATACACTTCACAACCGGTTAGTCGAAAACAATGCCTAATCTAAAAATGAAAATCAAGAGAAAGAAAAACACATGGGTTGCCTCCCAAGAAGCGCCAGATTTAACGTCGCGGCAAGACGCATGCTACCATCATTCACTTGAAATGGAGAAATGCCATAACGTGGTCGTCATCAACCTTGCCGAGATAGTGCTTCATCTGGTGCCTATTGACTCTAAATATCTCACCATTCTTATTTTTCAAATCTAGGGCACCAAAATGAGTCACATGTACTACTTCAAAAGGACCACTCCACTTTGGTTTTAGCTTTCCCTGGAAACATCCGCAACCGAGAGTTGAATAAAAGAACAAGGTCACCTTATTTTAATTCTTTGTTCCAGCTATACTTATCAAGTACGTACTTCATCTTGTCCTTATACAAGGATGAGCTGGAGTAAGCATGGAACCGGAACTCATCAAGTTCCTTTAATTTCTCCACACGATGATTTGCAGCTATATCCCACTCAAAGTTCAATTTCTTCAACTCCCACATGGCCTTATGCTCTAGTTCCACCGGGAGGTGACATGTTTTCCCGAACACCAACTGATAGGGAGACATGACAATTGAAGTTTTGTAAGTTGTTCTATAGGCCCAAAGAGCATCATCAAGTTTCCTTGACCAATCAACCCGGTTTTCACTGACAGTCTTCGACATAATACTCTTGATCTCCCGGTTGGAGACTTCAACCTGTCCACTTGCCTGGGGCTGATAGGGGGTTGACACGTTGTGAGTGACACCATACTTTGAGAGTAAAGTGTCAAAGGCTTTGTTGCAAAAATGTTATCCTATTTTTCTTCAAGAAAGCTACCACACTCCGTGCTTCATTGTTGGGCAAAGCCACAGCTTCAACCCATTTGGACACATAATCCACAGCCACAAGAATATAGGTGTTCCCACATGAGCTCACAAATGGACCCAAAAAATTAATTCCCCACTCATCGAAAATATCAATCTCTAGGATGGTGGTGAGAGGCATCTCATTTTTCTTGGAGGTCCCACTAGCTCTTTGGCAATCATCACAACGCTTAACGAGCTCGCTGGCGTCTTTATACAAGGTAGGCCAATAGAATCCACAACTTAGGACCTTTGTAGCATTTCTCGCTCCACCATGGTGACCACTATATGGCGAAGAATGGAAATATTAGAGAATACCCAATTGCTCTTCTTTTGGAAACACATCTCTGGATAACACCATCAGTGCAAATTTTGAAAAGATATGGGCTTGTCCCAATAATAGTCCAAGCAGTCCCGTTTGAGCTTCTTCCTTTGGTTTGAAGAGACTCTCATTTGGGAAAATTACACTCACAATATAGTTAGACACATCGGAAAACCAAGGCATCTCGGTCATAGACATGGAAAGGAGTTGTTCATCCGGAAATGAATCATTGATCACAAGGCCATCATGAGGCCTCCCCTCCTCCTCCAATCAGGACAAGTGGTCTGCCACTTGATTCTCACTCCCCTTGCAGTCTTGGATTTCAAGGTCAAATTCTTGTAGAAGAAGTACCCACATCATCAATCTCGCCTTAGAGTCCTTTTTGCTCATCAAATAACGAAGTGTCGCGTGATTAGTGTGAACAATCACTTTGGTACCCATGAGGTACGGGCGGAACTTTTCCATAGCAATGACAATGGCTAAGAGTTATTTCTCGGTCACCGTATACTTGACTTGGGCCTCGTTCATGGTCTTACTAGCATAGTAGGCCGAATGGAAGATCTTGTTAATTCATTGCCCCAATACCGCTCCAACCGACACACCGGCTAGCATCGCACATGAGCTCAAATGGTAAGCTACAATTTGGTATGGTAATAATAGGAGTGGTAGTCAAAATATACTTGAGTAGCTCAAATGCCTTCATACAACCATCATTGAACACAAATTTGGCATCTTTTTCCAATAACTTGCACAAGGGGTTCACCACCATAGAGAAATCCTTAATGAACCGACGGTAAAACCCTGCGTGACCTAGAAAGCTCCTCACTCCCTTGACAGAAGTCGGAGGAGGGAGTTTGGATATCACTTCAATTTTTGCTTTATCAACTTCAATACCATTCTTGGAGATCTTGTGGCCGAGGACAATGCCCTCCTCAATCATAAAGTGACACTTCTCCCAATAAGCACCAAGTTAGTCTCTTCACAACGTGCCAATACCTTATCAAGATTGTCCAAACAATATTCAAACCAAAACAGAGAAATCATCCATGACAACCTCGATAAAGTCCCCACCATATCAGTGAAGATTTCCATCATACGCCGCTAAAAAGTAGCCGGTGCATTACTAACCCGAATGGCATCTGCGAAAATATGAAGGTGACATACGGACAAGTGATGGTGGTGTTCTCTTGGTCTTCAGGTGCAATAAGAATCTGGTTATATCCGAAATACCCATCCAAGAAGCAACAATAAACACGTCTGGCTAGCCTATCATACATCTGATAAAGAAATGGAAGCCGAAAATGGTCTTTCGAGTCAATTTGTTCAGCTTCCTATAATCCATGGATACTCTCCACCCGGTGACAATATTTGTGGGGATCAATTCATTTTTGTCATTTGTAAATGGTCACAGTCATTCCCCCTTCTTTGGGACACATTGTACTGGTGAAGTCCATGAACTATAGAAAAGGGGGTAGACAACCCCAGCATCCAACCACTTAATGTTCTCTTTCTTGACTACCTCTTGCATGGCCTCATTCAATCTTCTTTGATGTTCCACAGAGGGTTTGGCATCCTCATCCAATATGATTTTGTGCATACAAGAGGCAGGGCTTATACCCTAAATATCCGCCAATGTCTAACCTATTTCCTTATTCCTCCTTTGGAGCACCGCAAGGGTGGAATCTACATGCACGTTAGTTAAGCACGGGGAAAGTATAACATGTAAAGTGGAACAAGGGTCTAGAAACTCATACTTGAGGTGTGAAGGCAAGGGCTTCAACTCCAATTTGGGAGGATCCTCGGTTGAAGGATTTGTTGGTGGAGTCTTCCAGTTTTCAAGGTCCAAGGAAAGTTTTCGGGGCCCATATCTATATGATCTTATTCCTTGCAAAGCATTCGCACATTCTACAAAGCCTTCCTTCTAATCATCATGATTCAACAACACCGCTTCCAATGTGTCTTCAACATTAATCACAGCACTTGTGTCATCAACAATTACTTCGGTCACAAGATCCACGAACGAACAAACTTCGTTGCTATTAGGCTGCCTCATTGATTTACAAACATGGAAGACAAATTTTTCATCGCCCACCTAGAAGGTGAGCTCACCAGCTTCCACATCAACTAAGGCTTTCCCTGTGGCTAGGAAAGGTCTCCCCAAAATGATTTGCACCTCACAGTCAAGTATCACAAAATCTGGGGAAAGTATGAACTTGTCGACTCGAACTAGCACATCATCAATTATCACCAATGGCCTTTTTATTGTCCGGTCCGCCATTTTCAACCTCATGGATGTGTGTCTTGGTTGACCAATCCCCAATTTCTTGAACACAAAATAGGGCATCAAGTTAATGCTTGCCCCCAAGTCACATAAAGCTTTGGCGAAATCGGCACTCCCAATTGTGCACGGGATTTTAAAAGCACCGGGGTCTTCCAACTTTGGAGTCGTGGAATGCACAATGGCACAAACTTGATGTGTCATTTTCATTGTTTCACAATTCATTGATCTCTTCTTTGTTACCAAATCCTTCGTGAACTTGGCATATCCCTGCATTTGTTCTAAGGCTTCAACCAATGGCACATTTATGGACAAACTTTTCATCATATCAATGAATTTCTTGAATTGATTCTCATTGTTTTTCTTTGCGAGCCTTTGAGGATATGGTGGAGGAGTCCTTGGCAAAGGAGCCTTGGCTTTGGGCACTACCAGATCCGGTATGTCTATTACGTGTTCCCTAGACAGGTTTACATCATCTTGTGTCTCCTCCAAATTTTCATCAATGTCTATACTCATCTCATCATTTTCTTGAACATCGTTGCTTGCCTCATCATCATCTTGCACCAACACATCATCATTCACATTCTTTCTTTGGTTTGAGGTACTAGAAACTCCTCCTCTCCCACATCTTATTGTCACTGCCATAGCATGATCCGTATTGTTCCCACCCTTCGGGTTCACCACCGTATCACTTGGTAGTGCCCCCATAGGGCGAGTATTCAAATCTTGAGAAATTCTGCAAAGTTGGACTTCCAAGTTGCGGATAGAAGTGTTGTGGGAGGCTATTTGGGCATCGGAGTCGGCGTTTTTCTCCATCATTTGCTTGAACGTGTTTTCAATATGTCCCATCTAATTGTTGGAAGAACTAGGACCTTGTGATGGATATGGAGGCGGGTTGTTCGGTTGTTGATACATCGTGAGCCTTTGAAAGACCGACCCCCAATTTCCTTGACGGCTATTGTTCCAACCCCCTTGATTTTTGTTGCCTCCCCAATTACTTTGATTGTTGCCACCCCAATTGCCTTGATTATTTCCTTCGCAATTACCTTGATTTCCATGATTACCCCAATTTTTTGTTGTTGCCCCAATTGCCTTGGTTGTTGTTATTGCCACCATTCCAATTTCCTTGTTGACCTTGGTTGTTCCAATTTCTTTGGATTTCCTATGATCTCCATTGTTGTTGATTTGGAGCATTGCTCCGTTGACCTTGATAATTGTTGATATATTGAACCTCCTCACTTTGATCATCATATGCATCATCTTGATTGTACCCACTATTACTTTGCTCAAATTTCTCCGGATTGTTTTGAACTTGCTGACCTCGTTACCTTCTCTTGTCGACCATAATGTTTACTCCTTTCATGGCATTCACTTGTTTTGGCCCTTGAACTTCTTGAAGCTGATCCTTGGCCAATTGTTCATTGTGGTCGTCAACTCTACAATAGCTTGTCCATGATCATGTAGCTTCTTGTGTAGGTGAATAACATTTGGGTCACCCTTAGGAACATTGGCTCTACTTTTCCATGTCGTAGAGGTGTCCGCCATCTCATCAAATATTTCACAAGCTTCAAAATACGGCGTGTTCTTGAAATTACCCCCGACGAGTTGATTTAACACACACTGATTCATTGTATTGATCCCCTTATAAAGGGTTTGTCGGATCATGGCCTCGGCCATGTCGTTGTTAGGGCACTCTTTTACCATTGTGTGGTACTTTTCCCAAATCTCGTGTAATAGTTCATTTGGCTCTTGTGTAAAAGCTAGAACCTCATCTCTTAGCGTCGCCATATGCCCCGGAGAAAAGAACTTTGCAATCAACATCTCGTCCAACTCATCCCAAGTGTTGATGGAATGGTTGGATAACCTTTCTAGTCAATCCAAAGCCTTCCCTCGTAGAGAAAAAGGGAATAGCCTTAACCTCAATGTGTCCTTGGAGACATTTGTCTGCTTACTCCCCCAACATGTATCAAAAAAACCTTTGAGATGCTTATAGGCATTTTGGTGTGGAGCTCCGGTGAAGAAACCTCGTTGTTCCAATAGTGTAAGCATGACATTGGTTATTTGAAAGTTACCCACCGTAATCCGGGGCAGGACTATTGCACTAGCATAGCCTTCGTTGGGCAACACTCGGTGTGCTTCTCTTGGAGGAGGTGGGGGAGGGTTTGGGATGTTATCATGAGGAGGGCGGCTCTCCTTTGTACTTTAGGCTCAAGATGAACCTCATCCACTTGCTCGTCATCTACATCCTCCCTCAGTGGTACATTTCCGAGGGCGTCTAAGATCTATTTAGTACCTAAAAGCAATTCACAAACAAAATTAGAAAAACGGAAGGAAATAAAGACAAAACACACAAATTCTTAGATATATCGCTAAGACCTTCTAACTCCCCGAAAACGGTGCCAAATATTGGTCGGGTCCAAGACTACACTACTATTGAGTAGCAAGGAGGTCGATGCTATAATAACCCAACTAAGGTCGAGATCGAATCCATAGGGAGTTAATGATTAGAATTAGGTTAATATCTAAGTGAGTTGAGGGTTTTGAATCTAATTGCACTTCCACAAGTTTGGTTGATATTCTACTTCTATCTTTACTCTAATGATTGCAATAAATAAAACTAAGGACAATATTCTTGTTTAGAGTTTTAAAAATGTATAAATGGACTAGGGTTGTCACTTCTACCTAGGTGATTATCTAACGGGTTATGAATTCTAGGGCAAGCTTGATTAGTTGGGATCTTAATACAGCTATCACACCCGGTTACTCACTCTATACCTCTCGGTAGTTTGAGTGATTTTGCCCAATTTTTCTTTCTCAAGCCCAAATGGGTATTCATGCGAATCAAGTGATATTAGCTCAAGTCGGGTATTACTATCTCTAGGTTTAACCCTTTAATTGGGGCTATCAATTTCTTGAGTTCACCCCAATTCCTTGTTAGCCTAATTTTCCTAGACTTAGACCCACTTTCTCAAGTAGAGACTAATCATTTAGGCATGAATTAATGTTTGCAACCATATATTCTTGAGTTCTAGCAAGAACTAGGCTAAATATCACTAACCCCATTACAAATAAGCCCTAGGTTAAACACTCATTAAATACCCACATTAGGGTTGGGTCACAACCCTAGATATGGGTTTAGCTACTCATGGAACTAGAAGAAATTAAAGAAGGAATGAAGATAGAATCCATAATATTAGATTATGGGATGAAAATCTAGTGTTAAGAAGTGAATCTTGTACAAAATTTCCGAATGCAGTAAAAGTAGTCGTCTCAGGTGCTCTCTCAAAACATAACTTGACCTGAAATGACAAAAAGTTCTATTTATAATAAGCTAAAAATATCTGGAAAAAATACGCCTGTGGAGGTTGTGCGGTCGCATTCTTGCTTTTGTGGCCGCATAATTATGATGCGGTCCGCGTTCTTCACATTGGATTCTGGCTTGAGCTGAACTTTTTCGGACCGCACAATTCTTAATGCGGCCGCATAAAAGTGATGTGGTCCGCACTCCCTTGACTTTTGGCTTAAAGAAACTCTCTAATCTTCATCATCGCGGACCGCACAATTGTGTGTGCGACCGCACTTGACATTCTGTGGCCGCACAATTTCGGTGCGGTCCGCACTCCTTCATTTTGCCCAAGTTTCAAACTCTCAGATTCTAGCTCATCGCGGACCGCATAGTTTTGATTGCGGCCGCACAGGGACTTTTGCTGCCGCACAATATTGGTGCGGTCCGCGCTCCATCATGTAGCCAAAATACAAGTCTCTAAATCTAATTCTTGTGGATCGCATAATTTTTATCGCGACCGCACAGTTACTTTTGTGGCCGTATAATATTTTTGCGGTCCGCACTGTAAGCCTCTTTGTCCTGTTTTAGTTTTTGTTCAAGTTTTGACTCCTTTATGAGTTGATTTTGATTTATTTGGCTCATATTGAACAATTCCTACAAGCAAGCACTTTTCATTAGTATACGGGAATACCTTTAAGCATTTTTTTACCTAAAACACAAGTAAAAGAGGGAAAATAAGAGGTTAAAATCCCTACTTATCAAGAGGTTCGACCAGGTGTGAACTTTTTGATATCGGGGTAAAATTTTAATTTCGGAAGTGGGAGTAGGTCCGTAATTTCAATTATGACTTGTGTGCAAAATTTGAGGCCAATCGGACTTGATTTGATGCGTTCCGATACAAGTTATAGAACTTGGAAATTTGGAAATTTTAAGTTTGATTCGTAGCGCGATTCATAATTCTGATGTTGTTTGACATGGTTCAAGCTTCGATTAAGTTTTTCTTGTATTTTGGGACATTTTCGTATATTTGGTTAAGGTTCCGAGGGCCTCGGGTGAATTCCAGATGGTAAACAGATTGACTTTGGACTTATGAAAATGCTGAAGTTGTTGTCATCTAGTGTAACCGCACCTGCAAGGTTTTGGTCACAGGTGCGGGGCCGCAGAAGCAGAGCAGGTCAGTCAGGGGAAGGACCGCAGGTGCGGAGTTTTGGCCACACTGCGCAAGCACAGAAGCAAAGCGTTGGGTGTAGAAGCACAAGAAGGCGCATGAGCGGAAGTGATCTCGCACATGCGATATCCCATAAGCGGGGAATGTTTGTGCAGGTACGAGGCACCGCGTTTGGGTGATTTCCACAGAAGCGATGGCGTGGCCGCAGGTGCGAAAATATTGCTGGGCAGAATCATTTTAATAGCAAGATTTGGCTCTTCTTCTCTCATTTTTCACTTGGTTGTGGCGATTTTAGAGAGCTTCAAGGAGGGATTTTCATCAACTATGTCAAGTTAAGTGATTCCTACGTATGGTGAGTCAACAAGATTTATATATGGATTTAGACATGAAAATATGTAGAAATTTGGGATCTTTTAGGAAAACCTAGAAATTTGTATTCATGGATTTTCACCATGAATTTGGCATGGAATTTGGAATAAATTATATGTTTGAGGTAGCAATGTTATGGGAAATTTTTATCTTCAAAAACAATCGGAATCCGGGCACGTGGGTCCGAGGGTTAACTTTATCAACTTTTCGAGCGGAGTGGAAAATTATTATAAATTGATTTATTAAGAGTATTAGGGTATATATTTATCGATTAGCACATTTATTGACTAGTTTTGGAGTGAGGGGCATCGGTTTGGGGTGTTAGAGTAGCGTTGGAGCCGGATTATGGAACTTCGGAGCGAGGTAAGTCTCATGTCTAACTCTGTGAGGGGGAAATTACACCTAGGTATTGTAATTGGTATTTTTTTACTTTGGCTACGTACGCACGAGGTGACGAGAGTCAGTACGTAACTATATTCATGCTATTGTCTGGGTCTACTTAGGTTCACGCACGCTATAACTATACTATTTGAGTTGTCGCTTACCTACTAGATTCCTTTACCACACGTTACAATTTGAGACTAGATTTATGTAGAGTGGTAGACTCGCTATTGTAGATATTCGGACGAACTTCATGATTTGCCACAAAACAATTGTACTCATCTTACGAATTGCTGAAAGGTTTTCCCAAAGCTCCTTATAACTCACATGTCCCTTTGTGAGTGGGGTTAAGAACCCTTCAAAGCTTCTTATTCTAATGGGATCGGACCACTCGCCTCTTCATGATAGATACATATATGGTTTGTGTCACGATCCAAAATCCATTAAGGTCGTGATGGCGCCGGACACCACTATCAGGCAAGCCAACAATAAATGATCAATTTAGTTCTCGTTTTAGTATTTTTGAAATAATGATTTTTCTTCAATTTAATAGTAAAAGGTGGAATTAACAGAATAAATAATAATGATGTTAACAATTTCAATATTGAATGACCCGTAATCATCCCAAAATCCGATGTCACAAGTGCAAGAGCGTTTACTAAGGAATAAAATAAAATAAAATACAATAACTGTCTGGAATACAATTTGGACATAAAGGGAAATATCAATACTCCGAAGGAGACTCTGCTGGCTACGGATCGTACATAAGATGCAACTCGTCTAAGTCCCCGTGTCAATCATGCCACTACGTCCACAAGGACACTAATATGAATATATGCATGTATAACAAAATGTACAGCAAGTGTAGTATGAGTACGAAAACAACGCGCACCCAGTAAGTATCCAGTCTAATCTCAAAGAAGTAGTGACGAGAGGTCGACTCTGACACTTACTATGGCCATCAATAATATAATTAGTAGTAGATTTATGAAAAAACGACAGTAAACTCAAGGAAATCATGAAGCAAGTAAACAATCCTTTGATAATAAGAGATTTCCAAATTCATATTTCATCATTTATCAATTTATCTCAGACCAGGGAGGCAATATCGTTATTTATAAATTTCAAGGCAAGCAATACAAGCATGCACAAATCATGTCGAGGTCGTACGGCCCGATCCAACAAATATTTAAATTGTGCACTGCCATAGGATCGAATGCCGCGAACCATAGATGCATCTGTTCACCCCGCTCGCGAATCATTCATGTGACACAGTCAAATATAAAATTAATAATTTAAATCAAATCCTTTCTTAAATTCTTTCTTTAAAAGAAAAAGGCAATTCAACATGAAGCTTTAAACCCTTAGAAATTCTCAACTTATTTCCATATATCACAAATAGAAAGTATCATCAAATAACGGTGTTCACGAAGCATGGTAAAAACCTAAACTATCGGACCTAAGAAGAATAGTAGCTACGTACGGACTCTAGTCACTTCGTGCGTACGTAGCCCCCACAAATACTCACATTTTTAATCAAATTCACCTATGGGGAAATTTCCCTCTTAAAAGGTTAAAAAGGATACTTATCTCGCTCCGGAGTCCCATAACCGGCTCCCAAACCCTTCAAACAACTCAAATCGATGCTCGACGCTCCAAAACTAGTCAAATATTGAGTAATTCCATAAATATATACTCTAATACTCATTATAATCCTATTTAAAACAATTTTCCAACTCCGTTTGAAAAGTCGATAAAATCAAACTCGGACCCACGTGCCCGGATTCCAAATTTTTCGAAGATAAACTTTACCATAACCCCACGAACTCAAATATATAATTTATTTCCAATTCCATGCCCAAATTCGTGGTCAAAATCCAAAAATACCAGTTTCTAGGTTTTCTTCAAAATCCAAAAATTTCTACAATTTTACAAGTTTAAATTCATATATAATCCATACATTTACTCATAACTAGAAGAAATCACTTACCTCTTGTTGCGGCCAAACGCACACGGAAGTATACGTGGTCGTCAAGTAATAAAGTGACTAAAAGTCGGATGTCGAACCCACGAGGACTTGTGATTAACTATTAACTAAATTAGACTATCCTAATTATCTAAACAATAATTAACCCTAATAATATTTGATTCTAAACTAATTAAAATAAAGAAAACAAATAGTGAACTCTGAACAAGGGAAAAGCAAATTTTTATGATATCAATGTAATGAAAACGATCTAGGGTTATGGGCTATCTAACAATCATATTGTATTCTTCAATTGAATTAACTAATTAATTTATCTGGTTTATTGGTTAACAGGGTTAATATTAGTCATAAGAATCTGTCGAGTTCTTACTCGCCTATTCAAGCTAACCTAACGCATATATGTCTATGGAGTTAGAATCAACAAGAAGGCATTTATAATTTCCTGTAAATTAACCAAGCAAGGCAATTAGGTATATGTCTATCCTAACCGCGAATCCGTTCCCCGATGCCCAGGTTCAAGAACTTGCTCTACTGAATCCTATATGCAATCTAGAATTCTCACTTTCGAGTTCAACTCTAAATTCGTAGATAGTATTCAATTGGTGATCAAGTAATCAAATAATTAAGTGTAGGATTGAATAAATAAACCAATATGATAAATCAAGAAATCAAAACCAATATCAAAATAACAATATTCATGAAAGAACCAACCCTAGAACGTGAGGTTTAGCTCCACATAGACATGGTAGCAAAACAACAAATCATACAAAGAAACATAAAAACTACAAAGTTTGATGGAAGAAAGATGGAACTTGATGAATTTCGGCCTCCACGGCGGCTCTGTGCTTGTGTATTCCTATAAAAAACGTCCTATCCCCTCAAAAATAAGCTTAGACTTGCTTTTATACGTGTTGGGTAGGTCTAGGGCCAAAATAACCGTGTCCCGGGAAAAATAGGAGAAACTCCCGTCACCGGCGCCCTGGGTAGCGCCAGGCGCCCACCAGGGCGCTACTCCTAATTTAGGTACTGCCCACAGCGCCACAGGTGGTGCTGGGCACTGCCTGTGGCACCCAAGTTCGCAATTTTCCCGATTTTGTTCGTTTTGGCTCTAATTCCGCGCGTTTGGCCCCCAATTGATCCCGAATCGTTCCTACACATAAAAACACTTCAAATTAATATAAATCATCACATTTAACATCTATAACTCACGAAACAAAAGTAAAGTATGAGGCGATATACATAGAAATATATACATGTTAAGCTAAACATCAACACCGTACACTTAGACTCTTGCTCGTCCTCGAGCAATGGGACAAACCACTACCCTTAAACACGTAAAAAGTTCATTATCAAGGAGCATTTTACTTTTAAATCACACACTTTACCCCTTAACCATTATCGATACCGGCAATCAAGCATGAACATACAAAAATTCACATTCTTCCCTTTTTTTTAAACATGCCCAAGTATAACAATTCTATCAATCATACCAACAAACTAATTGCAACCGCCCAACCTCAAGAGTCAACTTGTAACCACTAAGCCCTCTTAATTCACGCACTCACCCAACAAGGAAGTTTACAACATTACCAATTGCTCATGAGATCATGTGCCCTCACCAACAACAAAAGAGTTAATATAACTAGTCCGAACATTCAAATATGCTTTTGAACATAATTTAAGGACATCACACAATTGAATAAAATTTCACTGACTCTCACAAGGAATTCATATGCATCATGTGGTCATACCATAAGCCTTCCCGTAGTGTAGATCTCTACTAATTTAGGCTAACCAGATCTAGGATAGACATATACCTAATTGAGAGAAGATCAATTCATCATTAGAGTTTTTCATTCTTCTTCTTTTTATCATTAATTGTGAATTATGAACCATCTTATTACTTTATCTTGTTTTAGCATGGGTAGCTAAACATCTAATCTAGGGTTTTGATGGAACATATTGAAGGATGAAATTCTTGCTATGTTAATATAGATTTGCCAAAGTTTAATATTTATTTGTTCAACTACATGCTTGTTGTAGTTAATTGAAGATCCCTCAATTAGTTGTGCCTATTAGTATGTATTACTCGGGAGAAAGTGCATATTTAGGTAGTTGTTGAACAACATCACTCCCTACGTATATGAGGGATCAATAACGAAGGGTTTAAAGGTGGGGTTAGGGATAACGAAACCTTGGGTGCGATCTAAGTGAGATGCAATTAAAGATATCTAGCATAATTCGGGATAATATGTCTAGTATATTGTCGTAATTACTAGGGAGAGATTTAGACAATCAGAGTGCTCATGATCGATAGAGAAGATTAGGAAAATTTATACCAAACATAGCGGAAGGGATTCCAACAATAGGGGAAATCATAACCTTAGATCATTCCAATTATTGTTTACAACCCGTTCTTAGTTAGCTCTTAGTCATTATAGCTCATTAAGTATTAGTTAGTTATAAAACCAACCATTTGTTATCTAATTATCTTGGGAAGTTCATTACGTGGAATTGTGTGTGTCTGATAGCAGTAATTGATAGGTTAATTCCCTGTGGGATTCAACTCTGGACTTAATATCTGGAATATATTTGCAGCGACCGCGTAGTCTTTTTTATAAGGCATAGTTGGGTGTGATCAAATTTTGGCTCTGTTGTCGGGGAATTAACAGTGTTATCAATTACAGTTAAAAGAAGTTCAAAAATTCTTAGTGTAGTTAATTTTCTTCACTTTCAATCAAATACATTGAAATTTTAACACTTGTAATCTTGGGTGTTATAGGTGCATGCCTAGAAACTCCTCGAGAACTGGTGAAGTGTTTGAAGCATTATCAGATCCTGAGAAAGTTTTCAAGTCCTTGAATTGGGCAAGCAGGAAAAGCAAACAACAACAAAACTCAACTGAACAACTTGCATCAGACATGGCAGATCCGGTAAACAATAGAGATAATGGGGATAATGTGGAGGACCCAAACGAGCAGGTGGTGGAGCCTCTTGTGCCAGAGGCTGCTTTGTATGATTGGGCACAACCCATAACACACAATTTAGCCACCGCGATTGTAGTCCCGCATATACAGGCTAATTCGTTCCAAATCACAAACAACATGCTGCATTTGTTGCAAAACAAAGGACTATTCTCGGGGTCATACATTGAAGATCCTCAACATCACCTAAAGAATTTTCTGTCAATTTGTGCCACACAAAGACAACACAACGGACTCCGGAAGAAATAAAGCTATTGTTGTTTCCATTCTCTGTGATGGGAGAAGCTCAGACTTGGCTCAATTCACTACTCATAAATTCTATCACTAATTGGGAGGAATTAGTCAAGAAATTTGTGGACAAATTTCATCCACCCAACAAGACTGCTCAGCAAATTGATGAGATCTTGAGCTTCAGACAAAAACCAATAGAAACACTACAAGAGACAGAGGAACGACTCAAATGGATACTAGTTGTATGTCCGCATCATTGTATTCCTGAGCAGATGTTAGGGCAGAGGTTTTACATGGGTCTGGCGGATAGCTTGAAGGCTAATGTTGATGCTTCAGCAGGTGGAGCATTCTTGAGTAAAACATTCATAGAAAGCAAGATCCTGCTCGACAAGATGGCACAAAATTTAGGATGGACATCCAGAAACGCTCTCATCACTCATGTGGTCCATTCAGTGGCCTTAGATCCAGCTAACTCTATAGCTGAAAATATGGCCTCACTAATGACCCAAATGAGCATCCTCACCAAAAAGGTGGAAGAATCAGGTCAGAAACAACAGGTACACATAGTTGATGCAACCAATGGGGTTTATGTACATCTTGAATTAGTCAGCCAATTAGTGGCCCGTGGAGTGCTGATGGTGATCACCAACATTATCCAGAAAACATGAATTATGTGTCCAACTATGGGGGACAGAGACCAGGTGGTCAGCATTGGGGTCAGTTGAATCAACAATACATACCAGCCCCGCAGCAGCATAACAACAGTAATAATCTGGTGGCCATGCGACCACAAGGCAATATGGAGCCTTACCAAAGGCAATAGGGCTACAACCATCAGAATCGACAGCAGGGTTATCATCCACCTCAACAACAACACACTAGGAGACAGGAAGATAAGTTTTCTAGACTCGGTGGAATGATGCAACAGGTGATTGGGTACAATGCAAAAATAGAGTAGACTCACACGAGTCAGCTATAAAGAATATTGAGGTCCAATTGGGTCAGATTTCGATGGTTCTGAATAATCGTCCTCATGGGACATTAGACACACAGATAAATCCAAAGGAGCAGGGCCCGAAGCAGCTAATGGCAGTGAGTCTATGTAATGGTAGAGAACTAGACTTGGAGTAAGAGATTGCTCGCGAAAGCAGACCTACTGAGATACTTGTGCCAGTGCCCATTGAGTTAGATGATTCAGCATGGTTAACTGAGGTGACAATACAGCATGCCTAAGAAGATGCCAGCAAAGAAAAAGAGGCTGAGACAGCACAGGAACCGATGGTGTAGGCAGTGCCTGAACAAGAGAAAAATCAAATCACAGGAAACAAAACAACCTCTAGCACCATTCCCACAGAGATTGGCCAAATATCAAAAAGATGAGAAACATAAGAAGTTCTTGGAGATGTTGAAGCAAATTCAGGTAAATATTCCATTGATTGATGTTTTAAAGGAGATGTCTGGCTATGCGAAAATGATGAAGGATTTAATGTCCCGCAAGTTCGACTTCCAAGACTTGGCCACAGTTACTCTAACTCAGACTTGCAGTGTTGTTGTGACGAGACCCATTGCTGAGAAGTTGTCTGACCCAGGGAGTTTCACAATTCCTTTCATTATAGGTAACTTTGCATTTGCTAAGGCACTGTGTGATTTGGGGGCAAGCATAAATATTATGCCCCTGGCTATCTATAAAAGGCTCAGGATTGGAAAATATAGACCCACGTCCATGTTATTGTAGTTGGCTGACAGGACTGTAAAGAGGCCTTCTGGTATCCTTGATGATGTGTTGGTGCAGGTTGGGAAATTTGTGTTTCCTGCAGATTTTGTCATTCTGGATTGTCGGGTTGATGAGGAAATTCCCATAATTGTGGGAAGACCATTCTTGTCCACGAGGAGAGCTCTAATTAACTGCAAAACTGGAGAGCTCAAGATGAGATTAAATGGTTAGGAAATAACATTCAACTTGCAGAAATCTATGAGGCGACCAAGTGAATTTGCCAATTACTCTCTAATAGATGTCATGGATGTAATCTTGGAAGAGGATGATGAGACGTTGAACATTGAGGATCCTCTAGCATCTTGTCTCATGAACCTAGATGAGGTTAATGGCGAAGAATTGGCAGAATGGGAGCTTGCTCTTGAGGCCAAAGGTTTTTGGAAGAGACCATTCGAATTTGAGCCCATGCACTTAGAGGAAAGTGAAACTCCTCTAGCCAAGCCATCCATAGAAGAACCACCAAAGTTGGAGCTGAAGCCACTACCCGACCATCTCAGGTATGCATTCTTAGGACCTAACTCTACATTACCTATTTTTTTATCTCATCTAGTTTGTTAGATGTGCAGGCAGAACAGCTTTTGCAGGTGCTGACAGAGTGCAAGACTGCAATTGGGTGGACCATGGCAGATATATAGAGGATCATTCCGGCCTTCTGTATGCATAAAATTCAACTAGAATACGGGTACAAACCTTCCATAGAACACCAAATAAAGTTGAACCCCAATATGAAGGATGTGGTGAAGAAAAAAATCATTAAGTGGTTAGATTCGGGAATCATATTCCCCATCTCTGACAGCAACTGGGTTAGCCCAGTGCAATGTGTACCAAAGAACGGTGGAATGACGGTAGTGAAAAATGATAAGAATGAATTGATATCTACACGAACCGTCACAGACTGGCAAATCTGTATGGATTACATAAAGTTGAACTTGGCCACCCGGAAAGACCACTTCCCACTTCAATTCATTGATCAGATGTTAGATAGGCTGGCAGGGAGGTCCCATTTTTGTTTTTTGGATGGGTACTCAGGGTACAATCAGATCTCTATTGCACCAGAGGACTGAGAGAAGACCTTATTCACCTGCCCCTATGGGATTTTTCCTTTTCAGAGAATGTCATTGGCCTATGCAACGCACCTGCCACATTCCAAAGGTGCATGATGTCCATCTTCACGGACATGGTAGAGGAAATAATGGAGGTTTTCATGGATGATTTCTCAGTAGTGGGAAATTCGTTCGACTGCCTTAAATATCTGAGGAGAGTGTTGAAGAGGTGTATAGAGACTAATCTGGTACTAAACTGGGAGAAGTGCCATTTTATAGTACAAGAAGGTATATTCTTGGGACACTTGGTATCGAGCAAAGGCATTGAGGTGGATCGCGCGAAAGTTGATGTGCTAGCAAGACTTCCACCACCCACATCCGTCAAAGCAATTAGAAGTTTCCTCGGGCATGACGGTTTCTACTGGACATTTATAAAAGACTTTTCCAAAATTGCTAATCCCTTGTGTAAATTGCTAGAAAACGATCACCCTTTTGTGTTTTCTGATGATTGCAGGGTAGAATTTGAGGAGTTGAAGAAGAGACTGGTCACAACACCTATTATTGTTGCCCCCGACTGGGATCAACCATTCGAGCTAATGTGTGATGCGAGTAACTATGCAGCGGGAGCAGTGCTAGGACAGCGAAAAGATAAAATATGCACCCAACATACTACACAAGTAGAACATTGAGTGGAGCCCAACTGAACTACACTGTGACTGAAAAGCAGATGTTGCCAGTAGTGTTCGCGTTTGACAAGTTCAGATCGTACCCGATAGTCTCAAAGGTAATTGTCTATAATGATCATGCTGCTCTCAGGTACCCGATCGAGAAGAAATAGTCAAAACCATGCATGATTCGTTGGGTGTTGCTGCTACAAGAGTTCGACTTGGAAATTCGTGACCGAAAGGGCACGGAAAACCAAGTCGATGATCACTTATCGAGACTAGAAGGAGCTGAAAAAGCAGTTGAGGTAGAAGAAATTCTGGAAACCTTTCTAGATGAGCAGCTACTTGCCACGAGCCTTGAGGAAGTGCCATGGTATGCAGACATTTCAAACTACCTGGCGAGCGGTATAGTTCCCTATGACCTTTCCTCTGTGTAAAAGAAAAAGTTTTACCATGATTGTCGCATGTATTATTGGGAAGAACCTTATCTGTTTTGGATTTGTGTTGACAACATGATCTGGAGATGTGTCCCCGAGATAGATCAATCTTTTGTTTTGCAGGCATGTCACGCATCGGCATATGGTGGACATTTCGGAAGAGTCGGCACAGCATCGAAAACGCTGGAAGAAGTCTTCTACTGGCTAATAGTGTTTAAGGATGCACATTTATGGGTAAACGGTTGTGATGAATACCATTGAACCGGGAACATTTCCCGTCGCCATGAGATGCCCATGAACCCAATTCAGGAGGTCAAAGTGTTCGACGTATGGTGAATAGACTTCATGGGTCCCTTCGTCAATTCATATGGCAATAAGTACATACTTGTTGCTGTAGACTACGTCTCCAAATGGGTGGAAGCTGCATCACTCCCCACCAATGATGCAAGGGTGGTGATTGGGTTTTTGAAGAAGAACATATTCACCCGTTTCGGCACCCCAAGGCCATAATTAGTGACGGAGGCACTCATTTCTGTAATCGAGCCTTCGAGAAGTTGCTAGAGAAGTACGATGTACGCCACAAGGTGGAAACTCCATATCATCCTCAGACAAGTGGGCAAGTATAAGTGCCAAAAAGAGAGATAAAGAGTGTGTTAACCAAAACCGTGAATGCCACACGAACGGACTGGGCAAAAAAGTTAGATGATGCACTCTGGACTTATAGAACTGCTTTCAAAACACCAATTGGCATGTCACCATACAAGTTGGTGTTTGGGAAGGCCTGTAACTTGCCTGTGGAGTTAGATCATAGAGCTTGGTAGGCGCTGAAACAGCTGAATCTAGACATGGATGCTGCGGGAACAAGTAGAGTCACGTAGTTACATGAACTGGATGAGTTTAGCTATCTTTCTTTTGAGAGCACGAGATTGTACAAATAGAGAATGAAGAGGTTACATGATAAGAACATTATTGAGCGGAACTTTAAACACGGAGATATGGTATTGCTTTACAATTCAAGATTAAGGCTATTTCCGGGTAAACTAAAGTCACGATGGTCCGAGCCATTTTGTATGGTTGAAGTTCTCCCTTCAGGTGCTGTAGAGATTGCCGCAGAGAACGATTTTCGCACGTTTAGAGTCAATGGGCACAGATTGAAACATTATGTGGGTATGGATGAATTAAAGGACGTGTCAGTGACCCATTTGACTGAGCCTCAGAGGTCGAGCGAACCTTAAGTGCACTTATCTGCGTCTTGCCGCGACGTTAAATCAGGCGCTGCATAGGAGGCAACCCATTGAATTGTTGTAATCGTCGTGCCGCGACGTTAAAACAAGCGCTTCTTGGGAGGAAACCCATGTTCTTCTTTTGTTTTTATTTTGTTTTGTTGTTGTACTTGATGTGAACGATACTAACAAAATTATTAGTGCACAGGGAAAGATTGGTACACATTGCGAGAAGCCGGGGTCAAAATCCAACTCCGAAAAGGTAAAAACTTGAAGAAAACAAAAAATAATCCCGAGGACCGAACTGCGACTGCGGTCTGGGGCGCGGTTAAATTACATTATTTTGCCTCAGGACCGCGATCACGGACACGGCCCTGGCTTGGGGCGCGGTGAATTGGAGTAGTACTATTTTTTCACCGCGACCGCGGTCCTGGGCGCAGTGGTTCAACGGACTTTTGCCCAGCAACCGCAATCGCGGACGCGACTGCGGACGCGACCGCGGTGCTGGGCGCGGTTGGCAGGTAAGTATTTCTTTTTATTTTATTTTCCTTTTTCTTCTCTAAAAACCCACTAACCTAAAAACTACCTGCCCACCTCCCCCACTTTCCCCTTACCTCTCCTTATGCCACTCTATTTCTCCCTCTTCCCCCTCCCAACGCCTCCCCATTTTCCCCCATCTTCCTCCCATCCCAAATTTCTTCTATTCCTCCTCCTACCTCCTTTAACGAAGTCCCATCTTCTAAGCAACAAGATTTTCAGGTAAGTCATGACTTCTCTCTTTCTCCTTCTTCTTTCCCTTTTGTACTTTTAATTTCAGATTTTTGTAGCTTTTAAAGAACAATTTTTTTTTTTCTTTTCTTCTTTTCAGTTGACAATGTATAGAATATGGTTGAAAATATCATGACTTTGTTGTGTAGAAGTTGATTGTGGTGGGGATGAGTATGTGTAGCTATTGTGGTTGATTTTGGGAGGATTTATACCTCCATGGGGGTAGTTGTGCTAAATTGTAGACCCATGCACACTAGATGTTTGTGGAATTGCCCCAATGAGCTTTAAATGCTAATGTGACCATGGTGCTGGTGAAGTCTGAGTAACCGCCCTGGGTTCACACAACTCACGCCCTTACTAATAGTGTCCCTTATTTTGTCAGGTACCATGAATCCATCAAGAAAGAGACGTGCCACGGGTTCCTCAGCTAGTGGGCCAGGAGGCTCTTTGAGAGCTCGGCCACATGCTAGCTCGAGCCAGTTCGATAGTCGTCGTTTAGTATCTAAAGAAGCTCAAGACAGGTTTAATGAGAAGGCGTCCAAGAAGACGGTGCCAGAACAGGTCATTGACAAGGCAGCACTTCGGGTTGAATGCCCGAACATACACCATGAATTAAGGAGACGTCAGCTCGACATAATTTTTGATGAACCGGAGGAGGGCAATATGATGTTGGTACGAGAATTCTATGACAATTTCCCACCCGTGTGAATTCTTCACTTGAGGCCATCCGACGAGTGTACTGGTTTCCCGCCTTCGACGGGGAGGAAGACTTCTACCAGACATATCAGAACAATCCTGTCACTTAGAACCTCTTCGTCCAAACCATCTGTGTGCATGGAAAGGATCTAATATGGGTCACCCCGAGAATCACCCTGAACTCAGCATCTCTCACCTGGCAGGCGAAGTGTTGGCTAACCATCATCAACAGTCGTTTGCTGCCATCAAGCAACACTACTGATATTAATGGGCCGAGGGCAGCGCTGTTATGGTGTTTCATGAATGGCCACGATTTTGACGTGGCCCGTCTTATCCAGGACAAAATGTTCATTCGCTCAGAGGAGAAGAAGTATGGTTTCTACTTCCCTTCTCTGGTCACCAGGCTGTGTCAAGCGGCAAGAGTTCCGGAGAATCCCAATGTAGATGGGAAGGTGCAAGTAAAGGCCGCATTCAAGGCGAGCAATATAACAGTTGGGAAGGACCAGGGGGCACCTGAAGCTAAGCACAATGATCCTTTGGATGAGGCAGATGTTGATGATGATGGTGATGAGGGATCTATGCATGACTCCGCCCCACATGCGCAGATTGTTGATGAGGGGGGCCAATCACAGGCCCACCGGAGTACCCGTATGACAGCCTTGGAGTACGAAATGGCTGGACTGCGCACTTCGGTCACTGATCTGGGTACTAGAGTTGTTACTCTAGCTACTCATAGTGCTAAGTCGGAGAAGAAGATAATGGGATGGCTACGGGCGCTAGGAAGAGCGTGTCACCTCGATTCTGGCACTGTCTCTGATCAGGATTGAGCACCAGGGAAGTCCCCGTACCTTACTTTACTTCAATTTATTTGACATGGGGACATGCCAAGTTTTTAAAAGTGGATGGGGGTGATTTGTTTGTTGTTGTATAATTGTATATAGTTGATTGGTATTTTGGTTTGTTAAACTAACAACGACTTGGACCGACGATGGACACCTCTCGACGGGTTTCTTGAGGGACTTAAGTCGAACAGAAAAAAGATTTTGGTTTTTGTAGTAATGTATCAACTCCCCCTTGGTTTCTCTTTAAACCACGGTTCTTTAACAAGGGCTTTTATTTGAACCGGGTGTAGTTAGTTTTTCTTTTTACTTAGGAACCTATGGGAGAGAAAAATGGAAATAGGATCCCTCAACTCCATGGTACCTTGAATATAGATTACCTTAGTGTGACACTTAGGCTCATTAGTTGACTCTAGCGAGAAAGCCTTAAAATGTGTGTTCTTGATTTGGCTTAAGTACCTTGAGCAGAGTGTCTGATGATCCAAACCGAATTGAGTCATGTGCTATGTGTGAGTGAGGCTTTGTGTATTATGTGCTAACATTCAATGCCTAGAACTTGCCTTGTGTGTTTACGAAGCGAAATGGTAGCCTTATTTGGTCTAGGAAGTGATATAGGCATTTTCTTTGTTAAACCCGATCTATGCATGTTTTATCCACCTGATTGTATATACGATAGTTAACCCCTTTGAGCCTGTAATCCTATTTTCTTTGGCAACCACATTACAAGTCTTACCCAATTTTTGAATTGTCCATCTATTTGAACCCTATCACCTCTTATAAGCACTTGAATTGTGATGAATATGGAAAAGTTAAAGTG
This sequence comes from Nicotiana undulata, assembly GCA_005239495.1. Lineage (NCBI taxonomy): Eukaryota > Viridiplantae > Streptophyta > Magnoliopsida > Solanales > Solanaceae > Nicotiana > Nicotiana undulata. The sequence goes on from MDKH01235819.1 coordinate 48,705, forward strand.
TGGGATGGTTGGTTGGGCTTTTGAGTGGAACTGAGAAAATACGGATAAAGGTGCATCGTGTGACAATTAATACTAAAAGCCACCGGAATTGGAAACGAAAAAGAGAACGAGTTGTATTGTTTAAAGAATAAGTCTCTGATGGTGGTGGCTTTTGAAAACAAAAGAAAAAGGTATGCTTAAAGAAGTAGGGGGTATAACACATTGATGTAAAGATGGAATGGCGGTTTGACAAAAGTGTGGGCTTAAATGCGAAATATGTAAGTGCTTAGGGAGGTGTAGTCACTCATATATCTAAATGTATCCTACCCGTCCCGCAGCCAACATTACAACCAAATAAAGTCCTACTTGATTCTAGACTGAATGATCTCGATTAGTAGAGTAGTACACTACAGTCAAGCTTATGGTGCGTTTTCTGTGGCACAAGAAATATTTTTAACGGTGAGCGAAATTGTGTTTATTGGAAGTCCTCAGTGTGTGAATTATATTGACTATGACATAAGTCTCTTTTGTGGTGAGTATGCACTTGACTCATGAAAGGAAGGTAAGTCTGGACCTCTGACTGAGAGTAGGAGAGCCGGTTAGGGACGTTACGTGGCTAGAGAGAGATTCCACTCTTGAGGTGTGGATGTTACGCTAAGGTAGTCTACCATTGAGAATTTTTCTTGGTATGAGGGGTAGGGAAGTTACGCAGTGAAGATTAGGCATGTAGAGTGTGGTTTTGTTGCTCGAGGACTAGCAACGGTTTGAGTGTGGGGTGTTGATAGTATCGTATATTATGCAATGTAGATGCTATTTATACTCTAAATTAACCATGCTTTATTGATGTTTTGAATGCTAAAAGATAACAAAATGCTCTAATTGAGATTTTTAGGCTTTGCAGGATCTACTCCGAGCTAGGAGGAAGATAAAGAGTGTTTTGAAGTCGAATTTGTACCTACAAGGCCAATCAAAGATAGCTCGGATGAAAAAGAGAAAGAAAAGGAAAAGATTACACTGAAGTCCAAGTCCGCGACCGCGGCCTGGAACACGGCCTAGGACGCGGTCAAAAATAGAAAGATGCAAAACGACTGCGGCCGAATCCGCGGTTGGGACCGCGACCACGGTCGAGCGTGATGCTACCAAGAATTTTAAGGGATAAAGTGTAAATTACTAGGAAGTTAACCTAACCCTATATAAACCCAAAAACTCTTCCAAAGTCAGTTTCAAGCTTGTTTTTAGACTCAATTGGAGGCAATAACAAGTGAGAGAAGATCAATTCATCATGAGTTTTTCATTCTTCTTCTTTTTATCATTAATTATGGATTATGAACCATCTTATTGCTTTATCTTGTTTTATCATGAGTAGCTAAACATCTAATCTAGGGTTTTGATGGAACCTATTGAAGGGTGAAATTCTTGCTATGTTAATATAGATTTGCCAAAGTTTAATCTCTATTTGTTCAACTACATACTTGGTGTAGTTAATTGAAGGGTCCTCAATTAACTGTGCCTATTTAGTATGCATTACTCGGGAGAGAGTGCATATTTAGGTAGTTGTTGAACAAAGTCACTCCCGACATATATGAGGGATCAATAACAAAGGGTTGAAAGGTGGGATTAGGGATAACGAAACCTTGGGTGTGATCTAAGTGAGCTGTAATTAAAGCTAGCTAGCGTAATTCGAGAGAATATGTCTAGTATATTGTCGTAATTACTCGGGAGAGATTTACGACATTCAGAGTGCTCATGATCGATAGAGAAGATTAGGCAAATTTATACCAAACATAGCGGAAGGGATTCCAACAATAGGAGAAATCATAACGTTAGATCATTCCAATTATTATTTACGACCCGTTCTTAGTTAGCTCTTAGTCATTATAATTCATTAAGTATTAGTTAGTTAGAAAACCAACCATTTGTTATCTAAATATCTTGGGAAGTTGATTACGTGGAATTGTGTGGGTCTGATAGCAGTAAATTATAGGTTAATTCCATGTGGGATTCGGCTCTGGACTTAATATCCGGAATATATTTGCAACGACTGCCTTGTCCTTTTTATAAGGCATAGTTGGGCGTGATCATCGCATTTGCTACAAAGGCATCCCAAATGCGAAGCCCAGCTTCCCCCTGCCATGGTCGCATTTGCGACAAAAATCCTCGCAAGTGCGAAAAAGATAGCATCGCAAAAGCGATAACATCCTCGCAAATGCGATCTTTACTCAGCAGCCTCGGTTTCGCAAATGCGAGCCTACCTTCGCAAATGTGGTGGTCGCATTTGCGACCCATGAATCGCAAATGCGATCGCACCAGAACCAGCAACCTAATTTCTTCACAAAATACTCTGAAGCTACTCTAAAACTCACCCGAGCCCTCAGGTTTCCAAACAAAACATCCACACAAGTCTAAAAATATAATACGGACTTGCTCGAGGCCTTAAATCACATCAAACAACATCGAAATCATGTATTGCACCCCAATTCAAGCTTAATGAACTTTAGAACGTCAAACTTCTACATTAGATGCCGAGACCTATCAAATCACATCTGATTGACCTCAGATTTTGCACACAAGTCACATTTGACATTACATACCTACTCCAACTTTTGGAATTGGAATCCGACCCCGATGTCAAAAAGTCCACTTCCGGTCAAACTTCTCAAAAACCTTCAAATTTCTAACTTTCGCCAAATGACCTCCAAAATGACCTATGGACCTCCGAATCCACTTCCGGACACGCTCCCAGTACCAGAATCACCATACGGAGCTATTCTCAGACTCAAAATCCCAAACTGACATCCATAACATTGAACTGCGATGTAGCCCAAATTTATGAAATTCTTCCAAAATGGGAGCAGGATTATGTACCATACTCTCATGGGAGCGGGTCATTCGCATCAGGAATATATAATAGATGTATCTATGGTTATATACCATATTATGATGGGATCAGGTCGTACGCCTCGACATTTCTATGAAGTACTTCTATGGAAACGTGCGTATCATTTGTCAAAAAGCCAGTGTATCTGGGAGTTTTCCTGATTTGAAGTATGACGACCTATATGGTGAGATCCATTATATATATGCTCCGGTTGAGGAGAAAATTGCTAATTGAGAGCTCGAGTTTATTGTAGAGGATTGTACCACGTACTTATATTTTTTCATTTCGTTTATTTACTTTGACACATATCTGTTTACTTCTTATTATAACTGTCTTATTGGACCACTAGTAAGTGTCAATGTCGACCCCTCGTCACTACTTCTCTGGGGTTAGGCTAGATACTTACTGGGTACGCGTTGATTTACGTACTCATGCTTCACTTGCTGCACATTTTTGTGCAGGTACATATATGTCTAGTGGTCTTCTGGGCGCAGAGGCGCGGATGTTGCGGGAACTTACTGTGAGCTGCATTCCATGTTACGATCTGCAGCCTGCGGAGTCATCAGAGTAATTTATGTCCTCGTGTCTAATTTGTATCCCAGACACATGTTGTATTTTATTAAATTTTCTAGTTGATGCTCATGCACTTGTGACACCAAATTTTGGGGGTTCTTACAGATTGTTCATTTTAGTAGTTCTTGTAAATGTTATCACTTACCCTATAAATTGTATTTCTTGCTATTTAATTGATGACAATTATGATTCCAAAATACTAAAATAAGTAATTAAGGTAATCATTCACTGTTGGCTTGCCTGACGACGGTATTAAGCACCATCACGACAATTAGTGAATTTGGGTCGTGGCAGTAGGGGATTCCTACTTTAGGTACAATTCTATAAAAGGTAAAAATCTCCTGATTTGTTGATTTGTCGTTCCCTTATTGATACATGCCAAAATTCCTGTTGTGATACCCGGCCGGTTACGGATATTTCATCCTTCTGTTATTTTGGTCTTCTGTTGGTTATACCGGCAATGTTTCCTCGAGCTCATTCGGGGTTAGGGTCGATTCGGGGATCATGGATTCAATGTTCTCGAGGACGAATATTCTAACCTCATGTTCTAGTTCGATGAGACTCGGGGTCGATCTTCAATCCCTCTCGCTCCGATCCCGATCTGTCATGCAGTAGACGAATCCGATTTCGACCGTATACAATAGTATAATTGAAAGTTAGCACTGACCTAGTCAGTTTTCACTACAAGATTTTGTAGTACTAAATACTAATACAACATTTTTGGGATCTTTACGGAACTAGCTAGTCATATTTAGTATTTATCTTTTTTAGTTGGTATATATATATTATGTTATTAATTAATATAATTATACACATAATAAATGATTTATTGTATGTACTATATATTTATGGCTATTTTAATTTAAGCAGTTGGGTAGGCGACTATTTAAGTAAGTTAAAAAAAACATTTATGAAACATTTTATTGACTGCGATCGACCACCATGAAATTTTTATTTGTATACAAAGATTTATTCCGTACATGGATTTATTAATGCAAGAGCCCACTGTTCCAACTTCCAATGGGAACGGCCTGGGCCAAATTAGCCATGCTTTATGCAATGTTTTGGGTTGTACTTTTGTTCCTCCATTGTTATCTATCTCTCCTTCTTCCTCATAATTGTTTTCTTTTCATTCATAACAATAATGATAGAGAAGGAGAATGAGTTCTAATGTAAATGTTCTTAACAAAGGACCAATAGTTCTTTATTGTCTAATTATGTGTGTCTTTTACGTTTTAATTTGTACTGAACTCTCTAATGTTTTAAGGTAATCACAATACACGTTTATGTCAAATAATATTTAGCGTCTAATGCACGACTAACTTAACAATATATATATATATATATATATATATATATAGATAGATAGATATATATATGTATGTTCCTGGGCAACTGTAACTTTTAACAAGAGATTTCATGGGTGTTTTAAAATATTTTAGACTTCAAAGAATCTCAAATACTAGTTTGGTGGCACCAAAGAGCCCATAGGTCTCATGTAAACAACCTTTGTCAATTGTCACCATCTCAAGGTTTAGTCCTTCATTGCTCTCTCTTTTTGAGAAAATTTACATTATTATTAAAAACTGGAATCGTCTTTTTATTCAGAGAAAATATTAACTTTTATTTGACAAACATCGATTTTATGTAAATACTACTCTATCAGTTATGAATAGTATTTACAGAAAAAGAAAGGAGGAACTTGAGAAAAAATATTTGTTTTTCTTAATTATGCAACATTCATAAACAACTAAGCAATATAACCTGAAAAAGAAAAAAAAACAAACAAACAACCAAGCAACATGAAGATCAACTTTTTTCTGCTTTTCTTTTGATGCACAAAACCAACCTTAATTCAAGAAACTACAAGCTTTTAGTTATGTGTACGTACACACACACACACACATATATATATATATATATATATACCTCTCTTCTTATATTTGTGCCCCATTTATGAAGATCTCTGGAGAATCTATCATGAAAATTTTCCAATTTTTTCAAACTTCTTCACATATTAGAAAAATAAGAAGCACTTGTTAAGCTTTATAAATAGAAAAACTCGCCCTTAATATAATAGTCATCCATGAAGCTAATTCACTACTAGAAATCAGGCTATTTCCGTCCAAATATTTTCCGACCGAAATCGGTCTGAAATT